>JAECUM010093557.1:0-81657 GCA_016617855.1 Megalonaias nervosa | reverse complement strand
AAGACAGCAACTGACGTTGTATCTGCATTTGAACAAATTTATCAGCGAGGACCATTGTGATGGCCACAGCTACTACAGGTTGATCCTGGCAAGGAATTTCTTGGTGCACTAACATTTCTGATGAAACAACATAACATCAAAATCAAACGCGGGCACACCGCAATTCATCGCAATCAGGCAATCGTTGAGTGATTTAATTGAACACTTACTGAGCGATTGTTTGGATATTAATATGCGCAGGAAACATCCCTGAACAAAGTTCAGGCAAATAAGAGATCTCATGAATTGGTTGCAAGACTACCAAGTGAGATAGATGCGTTTAATAATGAAATTGCTCGTGGAACTTCTACGAAACCCATCAATGTGATTACAAAAAAAACATATACCAGTACAACAATGTGACACTTTCTCAAAACAACCAGTAATAGGTAATGTGACTGCAAGATATTTATGTGAACCTGGTGAAATTGAAGGGGGTAAATAAAGCAACTGATCCTATTTGGAGTATGACCACACACAGAATTTCCAGCATGGTAAGATCCACGGGTAGACCTGCAATCTACAGATTAGATCCAACTGCTCCTCAACGTGGATTTGTACACGAACAATTACAAGTAATTCTTGAAAATACACAATTACCACTGCCTTTACTTCTGTGAAAGCAGGACACCAGCGCCCCTATGTCGATTACACTCAAGACAGATCAACATCACATTTTCGCGTGTATGGCCGAGACTTCTATTAATTCTATCCATGGTAAACTGTCTTGGGTCGTTAGAAGAATACTGCCACAACATTACCGTGTTACAGCAATCACAGTGACTATTTTGTTGTTGTTTCAGTGTCATGATAAATTTAATATCAAGATCAAAGTCACGTTTACTTTTTTGTCAGATCGATGATAACCAGCTAATTTTTCCTTACTATATCATCGCAATTGCTAGCAGTGGTTTCCTGAGTCATTGTGCAGTCTATGATAACCCTACGCAGCTGAGACATTCTTCTGACTTTCAATACCGCTAGATAAACTAAATCTGACCATTCGATACGATCATAGACAATCCAGATATTTCTATCAGAAATAGTTAATCCTTGTGATGAATGAATGGTTATAGCATATCCTAGAGTCCATGGAGATTTGTCCATCATTAACGTGCCCTCAACAGCACTCACAAGAACCGAAACAATATTATTAAGAACGAGTTTTTATTTCCTTGGTTTACGAAGCGTCATGGAATCACAACTTCAGTATTTTGTTTGCGTGTATCTGCTGGTCGAAAACACAATGACACAGGTAAATCTGAAAACTTTTCTTTATGGAACTGAAATAATTGGTGTTGAAGTGTATCATGAACTATCTTCCGACTTGCAACTATCAAATCAGCAGTCCTCCACAAATTCCAAAAATCATTCATCATAGTCTCTGGAATTACTTCACGCATTATCTCATGTTGAATCCTATCTGGCTGCAGTCTGATTAACCTTTAAAACTCTTTCAGCGGTTCTTCAATAGCTCTATGATCATCAATTATTTCCTCATAATAATCTATGAACTTTTTCAGCCATTCATGCAGAGATGATCCAACAAAAGGTGGTGGTTGACACATGATAACAGCAGCATTTCTCGTCAACAACCAATCAAGAAACATTTTTAATACCTCCATAGATACCGTGCATATCTCATCACAGACAATAATCTTAGGAATATATTTCTCACCCATTCGCTCAGGAGTCCATGTATCTCCTTTCCGTCTAAAGAAGCTGTGATAAGTGTGAGATTTAACTCCTCGTTTGCACATTTCTCTGGCAAGCTGGAGTTAGTACAACCATATCAAAATTCCGAAATAATTCAATCGCACATGTTGTTTTACCAGAACCTCCAGTCCATTGAGATAAACTGTTTTATATCTGGCCACAGGATTATATACCGATGGAGCTGATCAAAGTTTTGACATCTGTTTATTTTTGTAATATGTTTCCTTAGATTCAGTGTCGGCGGATTCAGAATAACTAAGAATTTTTCTTGCTTTATTCTCCATTTGCCCCATGATGCATCAGTGCCGATATGTAATTGTGTTAGCAATCCTGTATTTTTTTTTGTTGATATAAAATGAATCTGTGGCAACTCTAACCGCGGTATCAGGAAATCTGTTTATCATCGATAATAAGTTTATCGAAACGTATGCTAGCATTGAAGATCTTATATGAGTAAATTGTGGTGAGTCACCATCAGTGTAGCTCACAATTGCACCTAATTTAGTTCCATCCGATAAGTTAACATTACTTTGACTTATAAATGTGCTTCTCTCTGTTGTATCAGCAGTTATGAAATCAAGTTCATCACCATCGATATTTAATCTTGTACAATGTCATTTACGATCACATAATCCTCCTTGTGTAAATTTAACAATTATTTTTCTGTCAAGATCTTTTGCAAGTTTATTTTCGAGATCGGTATCCGCTGGATTTTCATCAGGGGAATATTTCTTCTGTTTTGGTTACCAAACTCGTTTCTGCGGACAATATGATATAATTGCTTCTCTTGCAACCAATGCTATCAATATTTTTACATCAAGCATATATTGTAATAAAACTATTGGGGCCCAACCATGTTAGGTAAAATGTTTTCCAAACCAAACAGCGACAACTGGATGAGGGTTTTTTGATGCAAACTTGAATGACTCAAAACATGCAAATCCAGTTAAGACAAAATCTGGCAAGGGTCCATTTATCCCAACTTTAGTCATCTCATGTGTTGGATGTCCAAATCGTTTGAAATGCTCGGAACACTCTTCATTCCAAGAACACTTCCAGAATATCTTGCAATCATATCTACTGCGATAACATCTGATTTAGTATTCCATAATCTGCCATGTCCATATTCCACACAACCTTTTTGAATATCTTCAAGAAATTCCAACCATGTTGGCCTCCATGAATTTTCCTTCTGAGCAGCATGGGCAGCAACTGACGGAACAGTGAAGCAATTACTGAGTAATTGTTCGATAACATCAGTATCTTTCGTATATTTCAACGCAAGATTTTTCATTTTGTCGTAAAGAGATTCTGAATGGTAAATATCTCCATTAGGCCATACAAGCTGATCATAGTTCACAGATTCTGAACTTTGAAACAACCACATGGATACAGGGTCACTCTTATTGATATTTCTGATAAAATCAATCATATCACCGTTATAAAATTTAACAGTTCGATATCATGGAAATATTGTTACATCCGAAGTCCATGCGTCTGTGTTATGATCAACAATCTGTATCGAAGCTCCATTTTCTTATATTTCAATTCATACAAGATCTCTCCAGTTAGTGTCTTCACCCATATTGGAAATCTTAATATTTTTCCAGTGCAGTCTTTGATAGACGCTCCGGTATATTTAACTGTTTCTGCCTACTCATTTCTTTTTGATGTCTTAGATCCGTTAAACTATTTCCACATATCGCATTTGTAAAGTGTTCTACAACTGGTTCAGCAACACAATTCAAGCGAGAAAATTTTATCGGCAGGAAGTTATGAACACTAGGTGTATCATTCAGTGGATGTATCACATAAACAACTGCTGTCACAGGATATTCTCACTCATAATAAGTTTTGTCGATACCAGTCAGTATTCTTGGCTTGGAATTTTTATTTAACGTGACAATATTTGCAGCATGATGTAATCGAACAGGGTCATGTTTGTAACGGATAATCCAGACGTCATCTACCGCGGAGGTATCTACCACTACGATAAATTTTATTCTAAAAATATATTTTTGTTCATTGAGATAATTAATAATTGTCCTTGCTCACTTGTCATTCATTGTAGCATTGACGTCTTGCATAATTCTGAATTTTGACCATACATGAGCCGCACCATCGTTGCCAAATTCTCTCTTGGCTTCACGGATACGATTGATTAAAGTTTTATTTGTCAAATCAACCAGAGCTCGCCTTGGCAATTCAGGGGTTATTCTGTCAAGATCGAATCTGGCTTTGGAGGGCTTAATTGCAGATAACCTCGTAAATTCCTCCATGTTATAATTAAGGCAAATATATATTTAAATTAAACTTTAATTTATAATATATAATGATTCAAGCAAATAATAATTGTAAGTGGTTGATGATTGGTTCTGCAACTCATTGTAATCTGGCTTGTGTAAATGAATTCTGTGGATATCACATGCAGAGCGTGCGACGAGCAAGTCTAGGACCAAATTCAGTGTTTGAAATGTAACGTCGGAGTCAGGGGTGAAATGCAGTTGTGTGTAGAATGCAGTGGTAAAAAATGCAGAGCTATAAAATGGTATTACGATAAAAAATAATGCCAATGGCGTTGGTAATGAATCTCCAGTAAAAAACGCTGAAGACTATCTCGCTAGATTTTCGGGCTAGAGCACCCCACAGATTTTTTTCTAGTAATAAAATAATAATTTAGAGAAATAATACTTACAATATAAATGTAGCAAGGAGAATTTGTGAAGCATTCCATCATTAAAAATTATGAGGCATCTCATGATGGTATCATCAGAATTTGTAGACTTAAAAAAAAACAGTCGGTTTTGTCACTAATGCTGGATATCTCATGTTTGGTGTTGGTAAAAAAAGTATCATTGTCATAAATTTGTCTATGAATGTTTTCACGGACTAATCAAAGATGGTCTTGTGAATGATCATATTAACGGCAGAAAATTTGATAATTATTTGAGTAATTTGAAGACTATTACACAAAGTCAGAATTGTAAACTTGGAAATACTGGCAGTAATAATAATAAATCTCCAAGGTCAGTTATATCCGTGAATGTGGAGACAGGCAAGAAAAAAAGAATTTCAATCGATGTATGCAGCTACCAAATATTTCGATATTTGCCGGTCTTCAGTACAACATGTCACAGATAAAATAACCAAATCAGCATTTTCAAATAAATATGAAAAAAAAATTTCACTATATCCTGACAGACGCCGCCACTCCTGAATCGTTCAGTTTTATACTAGATGGAGGGAGATAACTCTGTCTAGTATAGTGATTAAACACGGCCGTGGATTATTTTTTTTTTTCGTTATAGCTCACACTGTAACAGATAAGCCACGCCTCCCTTGCATGTAATCCAGGTAAGCTATTTTTATATTTCCAGGTAGAGATAGTTCCCGAATGACGTCTGGCAGATTTATTTGGTGTTTGGAAGTTGAAATAAATTCATTGAATAGTCCACACTGCAGATACAACACAAAATATAACATTGTGATTTATTCAGTATGTCCTGTTTTTGGTGATCGCATGTAGGTTGCCCGTTATCCAGGTAAAATCGTCTGCTATAGGTAACTTCATAATAATGTTTCAAACATGTAATCGTAAGAATGATCCGTGGTCTAGCGCTAACGCGGCAAATACTCATACTCGAGGTGTGGCATTCCAATACCGTGACTGACAAATTTGTTGATGGTGGGCGATAATTGCATTTTCATTAATAATTTGGGGGTCCAGCCTAAGGAGATATTTAACAGAAATAAAATTCATGCACACCTTCCCACCATGTTGAACAACATGGTGGGTGCTGTTTTGCACTCCCCGGGGTTTGATTTGATGAGAATATTCGGAAATATGCTTCACTCGCAAACACCATTGAGAAAGTTAGATCAGAGTTATCACACAAATACGAAACAAAAAAGATTGTGAGTTCACGTGTAAGACAATTGAAAAAAATTATGTACGATTGTGAACACCCTGACGGAGTCCTTGACGAAGTCCCTGATAGAGTCCTTGATGAAAGTCAAGAGGGATCGTGAACGTCACGGGTGTAACACCGAATAATGTTTATTTTTATTTTTATTCTGACTCAGATTCCGATTTATTTTATTTATTTTTATTCTGACTCAGATTCCGATTTATTTTTTTATTTTTATTATGATTATTTTATTTTTTGATTCTAATTATAATTTTATAAAAATTAGTGAGGTCACGATCTCACATACAAACTTATTGTCAAAACTGCATTTCTTAAATCAAGCAAGTGTCCACTTTGGTCAGTAAGTCTAAAATGTATCTGTGATAATAGCGGATTATGACATCGTAGATAAACCGGATTAACGGGTACTGACAACAATTTAAAACACAGGCAGAACTTCGGAGGTGAATAAATATAAGGTATATCCCTGTTGTGCCTGCCTGGATCTTTCAAAATCTACTTGATAGCTGCCATCGATTTCATCATATGCAAGATTGACTGAGATTGTTGGTGTGATATTGACAATACCTGGTGGTATATGATGACCACCACCGTCTGGATCATTGTTATGTTTGAGAATATCTGGAGGAGGGGATACTTTTCTCCATGATTCTAGTATCGCTGGAAAATATTCATCAATGATATAATTGGCGTCAGCGAATTAAATCCTGGTATAATGAATTTTGGTAAATCTGTTCTGTAATCGCAAAGTGTCTGAGAAAGAACTGCTTAAATGTCGTTGTCTTCTTATCTGGTGGAAGATCAACGAATTCATCTGTAGTAGCAATCGCTGTTTCGATAATAACCCAACTAACATACCCGAGGTCGGATATAACTTGATTTAGATGTTGTATCGTTTCAGTTATTTGCTGCCTAAGATCGTTGTTTGGATATTCTTGTATGTAACTTTGAAACAATTGATGCAGTTTGCTGCGTACACGAGTGTGTTCAGGTGTAATGGCTTCGATGTACGAATTAATATATTTTTCGTCGATGTGTGGTTTATTATTTTCATCATAATGAGAGAAAGTTCTTAGCGGCTTTGGAAATCTTGTACCATCAGTCACAGTAAAAAAATGTTTTTTAGAATCTAATGGCGCTGTACTCTTCTCATCGATACGAAAGCTAGCTCGCTCCAAATGCTGCCATGGACAATTTTTTCGATATTCTGGAAGGGAAGAAAATACTCGTTTATCTGAAACGTAATCAGACCGTTGAAGCTGCGGTGGTGCTGTCGGTGCCGGAGGTTGTATTTCCGGCAATCCTTACACAGTTCGGATTGATGACTGATATATATCTACGGCATAGTCAGGTGTCAAAATTTATATCATGGCTGATAATGTTGGCTCATGAACTGTAATAACGATTTTGGGTTCTTTTCCTGTGATAGATTTAATCCTGCATTGGAATTCATTATTAATCTGTTCTATTTGATAACTGCCTATAGGAATACCAACAACTTGCCAATCGGAGTTCCATTGGGTTTTTTTTTATAAGAAAACACTAATGAATTATTTGCTTGCAACCCACCGAACGACTTTGATCTAATATTTGGCCAGCCGTAATATACTTTCTGTTGTGCTAATGCTGTTTTATTGGCTGGAATTGCTGTTGGAAAGCTAACGTTGGACTGAAGATTGGTTGAGCTCGCTGATATTGTGGTTGTTGCTGGTGTTGTGTTAGCGACGATTTGTTCTAGCAATTCTTGTGACATTATTATTTACTTCCTGATTTAAATTAGGGATCATTGTGAGGAGCCAAAGATTTGTTCTAGTAATTATTGTGACATTATTATTTACTTCCTGATTTAAAGTACGGATCGTTTTCAGGAGACAAAGAGATTTGGTTTCCAATTACTTCATAATAAACCTTAATCATTTCTGCTAATTCCTGATCTGATATTATACCATTGTTGAGCCCTGATGATATCAGCGATGATAATTTGGCGTGCGCGTGTGTTGCCACTGATAGCAACGTTGTATACTCGTGTAATTTATCATCCGCACACGTTGATATTTTTTGCGATGATATTAAGAATACCAGCAACACCGGTTATAGCTGCAACACCAATTCCTATTACTGGTGCTATTATGTATGTGGCTGATAATTCTCCGATCATAGTTGCTGTTCCAGCAACTTCGGCAGATGAAGAGTATACGATTATGTCAGTAACAACGATACGTCTGCGGTGTTTTTTTTTTTTTTGTTTTTTTTTGTTTTACTGTATATTCATCAATGATATTTTTGAGTTGGGTCTGCAAAAAACACACTTGTTCGTATCTGTAATGTTGCACTGCAATAACGTCCATCAATTGGTTCATTATGTAGATTCCTATTACTTTAAGTAGGTGGCACGTTGGGGACGAATTCAATACACCAATAATAAATTACACCGAGGTTTTTTCTTCGGGTTCCACCACAAATCTTTCCACTCATTTTGCTCCAATATAAATAACATAGAACCAAAAGATCCACTAACTAAAAAAACACCGTAAATTTGTGATAGATATTATAAATTTTGTAGTGCCAAGTACTGATAATTTGTATCTACTGTAAACCATAGAGAGATATTTGATGGATTTATTGAGTGGAGACCATGATGTTGATCCAGACGCTACAGTATGTACTACATCATCGGTAATTTTTTCAATGTCGGTAATCTTTTTGATTTCGGAGAGTTTGATGTCGATAACTGCTGGACTTCCAAAAACATCATTAATGGCTCTATATGTGTTTCTACGAAAATTTACAAATGCGGCTACATGAGTAGCAAAAGCAGATCTAAATGGTCATTCCATCATTGATTGTCATTAACGAGGTCATCATCTGGATGTTGCTATTGTCGACGTCTTTCTTCATTGCGGCGTCATCGTTTGATTCTCGTTCTTCAAGACCAGTAATTTTATTATTAGCCAGAGTGAGAGAACCAGTCATTGTATCACCAGCGGATAGTAAACGATCATTTATTTCAGTTCTGATCGTGTTGTTGTTGCTGTCTACGTATCTTTTTGTTGCCACATCATCGTCTGATTTTGGTCCTTTCACATTGATAGTTGTATTTCTGCTCATGTTGAGCTCGCCATACATATCTCCAATTCTTCAGATGCATCCAGCAATCTCTCCCATGAGTGTTAAGATTGATTCCTCCGAGTTTTTAATTTTACCGTTTTTAGTAAATACAACTATCTTCGGTCACATCTGGAACTCACAGAATAATACCTGTCAACGTGATATTGCTCATCTTTAATCGTCCTTGCTGATCCTGTAAAACTACAACTTCATTTTGGTCCACATCTACGAGACGCAAAAGATTAGCGAGCACATCCTTGACCTGGTCAAGGGTTGCATATTTCGATAAGTCACCTTGGGGCTTGAGACCCCGAGAAGATCTTCCATAATTATCTACCATTTTATATTTACTAAGACCTGTTTAAAACGATGGTGGACGGCTATACGGTCTGGTGGTATACCCGTGCATGACTTTATGAGGCGGCGCGGTTGACGATGACACAGTGTCGAGCACAGCGAGTACATCATGGCCACATATTAGCGGATCAGTTATTGTCTGTGGTGGTAATGTTGAATAATATACAGGAGTATTTTGAAGTCTGCCGATATATTTTAAAAATTCTTTTGGTGGCGCCAACCCATACGAATCAAAATAAACAACTGCACATGGATCAATCATGTTTGCAACCCAGAACTTCGATCGAGATTAATGATACCGGTTTTAACACGGTTTGGTTGTTTTGGTAGTTGATGATGCATAAAAACATTTGAAGTATTTTATATTTAATTTCTTAGCAGCATCAAATAAATCAAAATTGGACATGGGAAGTATCAATGATGTGTCCCGGGCAGTCTTAGACTTGCCCCGTGGATTGACCGTACCATAAATGATGGGTTCATGGCAGTCTTAGACCCAATCCGTGAACGGATCAAATTTTTTGGGAAGTATTTAGTCCTTGGCCTGTTGCTTTCTTTAATGCCATCCCAGCAGCAGTTCCAACAGCACCAAGTACAGCTGCTTTTACAACAGCTGGGACTGCAGCGGCATTAATGCTGGTATAGCTGCAAGAAGTGGAAACATACCACCGGTCTTGACTGTGTCTTTAATGGCACCCTCAGAGACATTAAGTAGTACACCAGTCACTGATCAATCGGCGTCATTGAAGTGCCTGGGCTGACGTTCTGTCAGTGATAGTTTATTTGGACCACCTGTGATCTGTTCTGATTTCAGCAATATTTTTATTCCACAGTTCGTTTTTGATACTGATTGTAGCTTTTTAATCTGACCAGGAGTCAGACTGACACTAACATGATGATATGACATTATAATATCATACACGATTTAATTACATGTTTTCCATTAGGACATCAATGACTGTCATTCATCCACCAACATCTTCAAGCAGCATTGTTTTGTCTTAGAGTATAACAGCGATTGCTTTGTAACCAACAGCGGATAGTCGAGCTACACGAGCTCGAAAGTGTATGTCAACGACTGATTGTCTGAACAAATCCAAGTGTTCCAGTGAGAAATAATAGATCGGATATAATATTGTGAAATGCCGCTGAGATATCTGCAAACCAGAATCCACATTCTGATCACACCCGATGAATGTCATCAACCGATGAAAACCACGTGCAACAAGATTGTGTTCAAATTTCAGCAACACTTCTTCAGACGGTTCTTGATGTCCATTTATCCTCAAAGAAGCTTCACTAGCCCCAAGTGGGTCAAACACCATTGGATTTCGTTCCTGCGAATCTACTCTGGCATTTTCCTGAAACGTGATAAATATATGTTGTGGTGCTGACACCCCCTGCTGTGATGCTATCTGCCATGTGAATAACCCAGCAACATTACTTTGAATACTGTCTGTGGTCATCGGCAACCATGACAACGTTGATTAACCACCTTGATCCATAAAAGAGAGCAACCATTGTTCTTCGGCCAGTGATGGAGTCATTGTTGGCATCCACAACAAAAGTTTTGTTAGTATTACTTTACCTGCATCAACTGTATTGGGTCGCCATATTGCATCATTGTTGGTGGCTTTTCTAACAAGTACCACGATGTGTTTAGCGCCAAATGTAACTTTTCTAACATTTCTTCAGAATCCAAATATATGTGATAGTAGAATCACACATGACAATTCTTCATCACCGTTCAACATCGATCGATGTGATGCGAATCCCAAGTTGAAATTTTCATTCATTGATGCAACTTCAGTTCCAGCTGCATTTAGTGTTACGTTCTCCTTTCTGGATGATAGTTGTATCCGTTGAAAACATCATTGATAGACCAGCTGATCTCGAATAATCATCGGAATATCTTGCCAGACCCAGTATCGTCGTGGCAACATCAACATTTTCGAGACACGATTCAGTATTTTTTTCGTCAATCATGTATGTGGATCTCTTAAATAACGCCATAACACCACTGTTAACAAAGCCAGGTCGATCTAAAAGTCCGTATGCTGTATCATCAGCTTTCCAAAGTCTACCTTTGATAACAATGAATGCCTCAGCGGGCAAGAAATATCTACTTGTATCCTGAGCTTGTAATTCGATTCTTCCACGTGCGCTAGCTACACGTGCGTCATAAGAATAATACTGATAATCACACACCGATTCATCCTTGAGAACTGGTGCATCCATATCGAATGCGGAATCAGATACACGCTTGAACATTTTAATATTAATTCATTATCGTCTAACATGAAGACCAATTCCTGATATCAGACTAGCAGGTATATTTTTTTTTCTTTTTCTGACAAGGGTACACCAGCCAACTCTGCTAGATTTTGATTCGCAGCTTGATTTATTATTTAACTAACATTTGCAGGCATAACTTCTGTGCTGGGTAATTTTACTGGCTGAGGTTAGTAACCCTTCTGAATAGAAAGTCATTGACATGAAATTTTCACTTGACTTCTATGATATCGTCATGATTCTAAGTTAAAATGGTGTTGATCTGAAATCCAATATGGCCATTATTCAGGTCATCATGAAAATCTTGTTATCACTATTCCGTCTGAACAGAAAGTCATACCTACATCGGGTTTTTACTAGAAGATATCTTATGGTGTAAATTGTACTGACGTGACATCATATCTGGCCACCACTATGACAGTCTTGAACAAATCTTGTTTTCACTATTCCTTCTAGATGGAAATTCATATGAAAATTGGGTTTTCATGAGAAGACTTCAAATGATAACAGATTGGTCATAATTGAAAATGGTGCCAATCTGACACCTAATATGGTCACCATGGCAGCCATCTTGAAAATCTTGTTATCTCCCCTTCTCCTTGATATAAAATCATATTCGTATTGGATTTTTGCCAGAAGACTAATTATTATATGTGTATATATTTGCTTCTAAATGCAAATAATGTCAGTGTAACCTCAAATATGGCAACCACGGTGGCCATCTTGAAAATAAAAAATATTATTACTCCTTAATGGTGAGGCATGTCAATAAGAGGTTTTTAACAGAAGGTTTCCTATGATATCTGGCTCATCGTGGAGAAAAATAATTCAGACCTGATGTAAAACGACATCAATGTGATGGTCATATTGAAACTTTTGCTTTGACTAATCCAGAATTGATGGTCATATTAACATAGTTTTCACAAAATTTGATTTTGTTAAACTGGTCCTAAATGCAAAATAGTGCTAATCTTATATCATATAGGACCACTATGATGGCCATCTTGAAAATCTTGTTGTGGCACCTCCATCTGATTGGATGGTCATAATGGCATTGGATTTTCATCAAAAGTTTTTTAATGATGTCTAGTGTGTCCTACACAAAAATGTTTTGATCTGATATCCAGGATGGCCACCATAGTGGATAATTTAAAAATCTTCTTGCTGAAGAACATCAGAAATTGTTTCAACACTCAGAAGTTAAAAGAGAAAAAAATGGTCTTTAAAATTCCTGAAATTTCTTTTCAGACAATATAGCATTGGTCCATCAAGGGGCTTTTGCACATTTATGGTCTGAGAAGTAGATTCTGATACTGTATTCATGAATCTCATTTATTGTTTCCTTTCATTTTCATTTTTCTTCCACTGAAATGTATCTACCAAAGTTAGGTTTTCCATTTATTTACATTATTAAATGAAAGGAGAAATTGCTTTTATATCTTTTCATACTAAAGGTGTGCTTTATTAAAATAGCAAAATCATTGGATGCAAAAGACAAAATCAAATGTATAATAAATAACAAAATGATGCAACTGCCATAAGTACTCAAATACAGTTGTAGATTCTTTGTAAGCAATTTATATTCCTTATTTTGTTTTGTTCACGTACAAATTGTACAGACGGACACAATAAGTTTGATTGTAAAGAATAAAAAACTTTGTTCCACATCATCATGCATAAAGGGTAAAAAGATTTTCAAAATCATTCATAAAATGCATTTGCATGTCATTTCACATTTGTTTAATATTCACCTATCTGCATAGTATATTCCGCATTTGCTGTCTCCATTTTCTTCATGTTACACTCATCAATTCATTTTCATACATTTTAAAAATGTTCATTCAGGATTTTGTTTTGCATTTATTCTACACTTTGCTGGGAGGATTATCAATTTCAGGATTTGTACTTCAAGGACAATAGCAGGAAGAAGGGACATGAAATAAAATTGCCATTTCATATTGATACACTAAGATAGCAGTGTTGACCTGTCTTTTTCCAAACTTTTGCTGACTCATTTCTCTTTTTCCTATTGATTGTCACAAGATGACTGCACTTATATTTGGTTTTATCAAAATCATTGTATTTCTTTAACTGTGTATTATTTTAGTCTCTTATTTTAGGCTAGGCCATGAATTACAGGATTTTCCAAGCAAAATAGTTGTGATAAATCACTGGAGTAAAATCAAAAAAATATTTTCACTGTTCCATTGATATTATTATAAAGAAGAAATTCTAGCCATTTGTAGATGGTTGCAAATGATGGTCTAATGGCAATTATGGTAGCCTCACATTGTTACGAATATGTAATTTAATTGCTTGTGTGTTAGTTTTAAATTCTTTTTAGTTTTAGTTTTGTTTCATTACATTTTATTGTAAGGATAATATTTTTACTGAATTTGACATTTTTCCTAGTAAATTCAGTCTTCTGTTTTGACTTAGTTACGACGTAAAAGACTCGTAAGCACTACTTTTAGCTTGCTTTGGTTCGTCGATTTAGTAAACATCAGGTAAAAATGATTGGTCGTTATCAAGGTCATGTTCCGCCCACGTATTGGCTATGTGTAAACAGCTTTATTTTTTAATTCATTTCCAGCTTGAGAATTTGCTTCTTAGATAGGGCTATTCTTGCCTACGTAATAAATGGCATTTTATGTAAATATGCTCTTCGATCATTAACTGACCATGTGACCCAACACATCGGTCTGAAATGACGTTTCAGTTGGTTTAAATACGCATTCTTAATATTTTTCTGGCAGTTGTGAATAATACCTTGAGGCTGAAAGGTGTTTTGTTGTCGCTATTTTAATTGAGTTTTATTTTATTTAAAAATAATTTATGAACCTGGAAGACACTCTTCTTCATCAAAATTCTTGGAAAAGACATTTATTGGAAATTTATCCCGGATTTCTAAATTGGAACATTATAAGTTGTGATTCAACAAGGAACTATTGACTTTCATACAAATACTTTGTCTGATGTTATCGTCCTCCATCTTGGAACGTCGTTAGGATTTGAACCTAGATTCCATTAGAACTGTTTAGTGATAGGACTTATATTTTTCAATTCTAGATTAATTGTTTGGATTATATTCACAAACCGCAAGTCCGTTTTCAATTTTTACTGTGTTTTCTAGGAAAATAAATTATTTTGTTTAGTTATACAAAGCTTGTTGGCTTCACTCTTTTCTTTTGTTACTTTTGTACGAGCCTATATGTAACAAGAGAAAATTGGGATGCTCGTCCTTGGGATATATGAAATTTGGCTAAATATTTCAGAAAATTGTTTTTTGAAATTTTTATTCCCCTAGTTTTAAAATCCCAAGTAGTATTTTTACATTTTGTTTCAAATCTTTAGTGAAAACAACAGGCTTTCATTCACAATGTCATCAAAAGTGGAGACTTTTCTTTTTAGTCTTACTCAGGAGCAGTTGGTTAGTCTAAAACAAAGATTAGTTGCTTGAACTTGCCAGAAAATACGATCTTTCTGGGGCAAAAGCTTCCTTAACGAAGAAAGAAATTAAAAACATTTTGATTCAGGAATTGGTGGACAAGAATGTTTTCGATAAAAGTGTTTTGGCTTCGGTCAGTAAGTCTGTATCAGACTCTGACATAAAAGTAAAGGAATTAAAAATGAAATACAAGATGGAATTGGAGTTAAGGAAGCTCGATCTTCAGAGGGAAGAGAAACAAATGCAGCAGCAATTGGAGAAAGAAAAAGAACAAATGCATTTGCAGAAAGATAAAGAAGATAAACAAATGCAGTTACAATTTGAGGAGAAACATTTGCAGTTGCAATTTGAGAAAGAGTAGAAAGAGAGACAGGAGAGAGAGAAAGATAAACAAATGCAGTTACAAATTGATGAAAGAGAGAAAGAAAGACAATTGGAGTTACAAAAAGAACAAATACACTTACAGGTGCAAAAAGAGAAGGATGAAAAGGAATTTCAAATTAAAATGAAAGAAATAGAACTGGCAAGTGAAAGGCACATTCACACTCCACATACAGATTCAAGTTTTGACATTGCAAAGAATATTAGGCTAGTACCCCCTTTTAGCAAAAAAGAAGTAGACAAATATTTTATTTATTTTTAAAAAGTTGCTGAAAATTTGAAATGGCCAAGGGAGCATTGGACTCAATTATTGCAATGTGTACTTTATGGCAAGGCCTGAGATATCTATGCATCCCTGTCAGTACGGCAAAGTTCTGACTATGATTTGGTTAAGGAATGCATCTTAAAGACTAATGTGTTAGTCCCTGAGGCTTATCGGCAAAAGTTCAAGAACCATAGGAAAGACGCTAGACAAACTTATGTTGAATTTGCAAGAGAAAAAGAGCAGTTATTCAAGAGATGGTGCTTAGCCAAAAATGTTGAACATGATTATGAAAGTCTTGAACAACTTGTATTACTTGAAGAGTTCAAGAACTGTATTCCTGATGACATTAAGACTCATCTTGATGAGCATAAGATTGAAACCTTGGAAAATGCTGCTCTTGCTGCTGATGAGTATTCTTTAAATCATGAAGTTCCTGCTGTAAGCAAGTCTTTCACTCAGCAGTCTTCTGGTAAAAGAGTATTTCAGCCTAATACGACTCCTTCTCAAACTCATTCTGGAACAACTTCTAAAAATCAAGCTTCTGATAAACTTGATTCAAAATCCTTGTCTCTTCCTACATGTACCTATTGCAAGAAAAAAGGACACATCATTTCTGATTGCTTCAAATTGAAATATAGGCATTAGAATCAAGATAGACCTATCCCAAATGCTCTTATTTCTAAGAGGTCAATGTCACGATCATGTATTGAAAGCAATACGTTTGTTGGATCTAATAAACCCCAGTCTGATTTTATTATGGAGAATTATGAACCATTCATGTCGAATGGTTCAATATCACTCTTGAGTGATTTGGCCAATACTGTCCCTATTAAAATTTTAAGGGATACAGGAGCTTCTCAGAGTCATTTATTATCAGGTACTTTGTCTTTTTCTGAGAAGTCCTGTTCTAATGAGAGTGTTCTCATTCAGGGAGTAGAGTGCAGCTTTGTTAATGTTCCTCTCCATTCTGTAAATTTGTCATCAGACTTAGTTTCAGGACCTGTGACAGTTGTTATAGTGTTTTCTTTACCCATTGAGCGCATTCATTTGTTGCTAGGCAACAACCTAGCTGGAGATAACGTTGTTGTTAATCCACTTGTAACTGACAAGCCTTCTTTGGATCAGAAAGTTGATCCTATTGAAAAAGAATACCCTGAGTTATACCCAGCTTGTGCAGTTACTAGAGCTATGGCAAAGAAGGCACTTGAGAATGAATTTGATAAGGAAGCTATTCCTTTAGCTGACACATGTATTGGGTTAGGCTTTTGATAAGGTCACTTTCACTCCTAATTTGGATCAGTCAAAAGGTATTGATTACAATGATCCTTTTTTAAATACTCATTCTCTTTTATCTAATCAGGGTGACAAACGACAATCACTTGTCATCGAACAGGAAAAAGATCATGAGATCTTCTGTTTGTTCAGAGGGCCATTAGTGAAACTGAAGCCACTGAAGTACCTGTCTGTCATTTCATTAAAAATGGAATTCTTATGAGAAAACGGAGACCTCCCGAGGTACCTGCTAGTGACGAATGGTCAGCGAACTATCAGATTGTAGTTCCAAAATCTTACAGACAGGAAATACTTAGTTTGGCCCATGAAACTCCTCTGGCTGGTCATTTAGGGATAAATAAAACTTATCACAAGATCTTGAATCACTTTTATTGGCCAAAAATCAAAAGTGATGTTTGTAAATTTTGTAGATCTTTTCATTCTTGTCAGATGGTAGGAAAACCCAACCAGAAGATTCCTAAGGCTCATCTGCAACCTATCCCTTCATTTGACAAACCATTTAGCAGAATTATGGTAGATTGTGTTGGTCCCTTACCTAAGACCAAGTCAGGCAACCAATATTTGTTGACCATTATGTGTGCGTCAACAAGATTCCCAGAGGCAATTCCTTTGAGGAATATTAAAACCAAAACTGTAGTAAAAGCTTTGATAAAGTCTTTTACTCAGTTTTGCCTTCACAAATCTGTCCAGTCGGGTCAAAGGTCATAGTTTAAGTCTGGAATTTTCCAGCTACTCATCCTTGAATTTGGCATTCAGCAATTCAAGTCAAAAGCGAAATTATGGTTTCACAGACCTTTACTTAAGAGAACATTTGAGTCTTGTAATGGAGTTCATTCTCTCTTGCTCATTCTTCAAAATTTTCTTCAAATTAGATTTTACAGCCCTTACAAAGTAAATAAGAAAATGAATGAGTTAAATTATAATAATAGTACTCTGATCTAAATTAAATTAATGGAGTACTAGTATATTGAAAGAGATAGCCAAGTAAATTATGCAACTAATTTAGTTGTACCTGTCCCACCAACTGAGGATATAAGTGAAGAAATTCAATCGGACTCTGTTGATCTTGGAGCAACAAATCTTCAGAATTCAGAAATTGTGAAAAATCTGGACCAGAAACTTTTACATTTGCAACAACAAGAAAGGAATGAACTTAAACAGTTATTATTTGAATATGAGCACTTGTTTCCAGATATTCCTACGAGTACAAACAAAATTTTTCATGACGTTGAAATTGTAGATTCAAAACCTATGAAACAACATCCATACAGGATGAACCCTCTCAAACAGGAATACTTGAAAAAGGAAATTCAGTATTTGCTGGAGAATGATTTCATAGAGCCCAGTGAAAGTGACTGGAGTTCACCATGTATACTTGTTCCGAAACCGGATAAAACTTTCTGTATGTGCACTGATTATAGGAAGGTGAACAGTGTGACAAAAACAGATTCATTTCCATAACCTAAAATTGATGATTGTATTGATAAAATTGGAAATGCCAAGTACATCACCAAATTTGACCTTCTGAATGGATTTTGGCAAATTCCACTAACAGAAAGAGCAAAAGAAATTTCAGCTTTTGTGACTCCAGATGGAATCTATCAATATAAAGTAATACCGTTTTTGTGATGAAGGGTTCCCCAAGTACCTTTCAACGCTTGATGAATATGATTACCTCTGGTCTAGATAATTGTGATGCTTACATCAATGATGTCATCATCTACAATGACGCCTGGAAAGAACATCTAGCCATGATTCGGAGATTCTTCGACAGACTCACTGATGCAAATTTGACAATCAATTTATCAAAAAGTGAGTTTTGCCGTGCTTGTGTAACTTTTCTAGGACATATTGTGGGACATGGTCAAGTTAAACCTATAGATGCTAAGGTCAAGGCTATCTCTGATTTCCCTGTGCCTGTCGGTAAAAAGCAACTGAAGCAATTTTTGGGTATGGCCAGATACTATCGAAAGTTTTGTTCCAATTTTTCTAACATTGCTGAACCCCTGACAAACTTGTTAAGTAAGAAAAACAAGTTTCTTTGGACTGAAAAATGTCAGGAAGCTTTTGATAGATTAAAAGCCATACTCAAAAGTGCACCGGTTCTCACAGCTCCAAATTTCAGCCAATCATTTAAACTGTCTGTTGATGCAAGTGATGTTGGGGTTGGAGCAGTATTGATTCATGGTGTTGGTCATTCAGTGTGCTATCAAAGATTATTAAGGTGGTGTTGTTTTTGCAAGAATATAATCTCAACATCAGGCACATCAAAGGAAAAGACAATTTTATTGCAGATGCACTTTCCCACGTATAGAACTATTATTTCAGATACACTTTGTATAATTCATAAGTTTTCTTATGTAATTTTATTTTACCTCATGTATAATTTACATATGGTAAAAAGAAAGCTTTATTATATAAATCTTACTTTTTCTTTATGGGGGGAAGTGTTACGTATATGTAATTAAATTGCTTGTGTGTTAGTTTTAAAATTCTTTTTTATTTTAATTTTGTTTCATTACAGTTTATTGTAATGATTATTTTCATGGGATTCAATATTTTTTCAAGTAAATTCTGTTTGTATAGAACACAAAAGGTGTTACATTAGCACTATTTTTAGCTCACTTTGGTTCAAAGATTGTGTAAACACTATGCAAAAACGATTGGCTATTGCCAAGGTCATTTTGGCCCTCATGTTAGCTGAAATGTAAACATTTTTTTTCTATATATTTTCAGTGTGAGAATTTGGTTCTTAGATAGGGTTATTCTAGCTACGTGACAATTGTCATTTTTTTTATTGTGATGTTTAAATTAGTAAATCACGTAGCCTATCGCGTGAAGTACCATGTGATCTAAAATCGCAGCTTTAAACAGATACTCTCTAGTAGATTTAGCCAGTCGTTCTTAACACCTTGAGGGAACAAGGTGTTTTTAATTGTTGTTGCCATTTTGTTTTTCATCTGTTTTTTGGATTTAATAATTTATTCTTTAGAAAACTAAACAAGTGTACTTTTTTATACAAAGTTCTGGGACAAAGAAATTCGGTGGAAATTTATTCTGGAATTCTGACGTCATCGCCTCCATATTGGAATTTCATCGAGATTCGAACCCAGATACAATTAGAACTGTTTAGTTATAGGACTTGTAGTTTTCAATCTTAGGATTAAATTTTGGATTATATTCACAAACCGTAAGTCCTATTTCCAATTTTTACATTGTTTTCTAGGGAAATAAATTATTTTGTTAAAATATACAAAGCTTGTTGGCTTCACTCTTTTCTCTTGTTATTTTTGTACAAGCCTACAAGTAACACCATTAACAGTATCTAAAAGACCTAAACTCTCTTAAAAGTCAGATCCAGTTGCAAACACCAGCAAATCAGGGTCTATGTTGTTTGTTATATTGATTACTCATAACAAAATACATGGACACAGATCTGCCAGCACATGATGCAACAGCAGATCCATGTCTATGCAGCATGCAGTTGTATCCAACACATATAAGTAAACAAGGAATATCTTGGACTTCATGAGGACATTTAATTTAATGAAATTATCATGTCCAGTATATTCCAAATTTCATATTTAATGTGTATATGAATCAAATTTACACCAGTGATCAATTAAGATTTGAGTGTTGAGTTGATCTGGTTTAACTGTCTCAACAGAACTGAGCACATGCTTATTAGGCCATGAAGCTTATTTGCAAATGTCAGGACAATATGAGTGCCACTGGATTCTGTTATAAACATACTCATTGAGTACTACGGGATTACTAAGGTAACCTGGTAAATGTAAAATATTCAATCTTCCTCCTTATTTAAACAATCACAAAAACACATATTACCTAAGATGAAAGAAAATGTAGCAGCCTTAAATAAAAATCTATTTCGGACTTAAATGTAGGGATGACCTTGGTAAAAAAAATATTTCCTCCACAACCCACCCACTTTTTGATTGGACTGGTTAACATAAACCCCCTAGAATAATCTGGATAAGCACCAAACTAATATTCAGTTAAATTTAGTCTGACCCCCTCCCAGCACACACCTTTAATTCATCAACAGCCTTAAGTAGAATCTCCCCACATTTTTCCTGTTGATCATTTCAAAACAATTCCTATTAACAACCTGACCTCTAACTCAAATTCTAAAACCATTTTAAACATTCCACAACCTCCTGAAAACAATCTCAGTTAAAATTAGGAGTAAAATCCACCACCAAGCATACATCCATGCCTAATCAGAATCATGCAGTCCATCTTACTGTCATGTAGTTTGTCTTGTTGTCATGTAGTTTGTCTGTCACGTTATTTCTCGTACTGGCATGCAGTGCATCTTACTGTTATGTAGTTTACCTTATTGTCATCCTGTATGTCTTATTGTCACATAGTTTTATTGTCATGTAGTTTGTCTTATTGGCATGCAGCAAGTCTTACTGTCATGTAGTTGTCTTGTTGTCTTGTTGTCATGCTGTGTGTCTTATTGTTATGTAGTTTTTTACTGTCATGCAGTGTATCTTACAGTCATGTAGTTTCTTATTGTCATATAGTGTGTGTTACTAGCAGGTAGTCTGTCTTACTGTCATGCAGTTTGTCTCAATGTCATGTAGTGTGTCTTATTTTCTAGAAATGCAAAGACACAGATTATAATGATGGAAATCTTCAGTGTTTGGAGGTCAATTGTTATCATTACCTTGTAATAGCCCCCAAACATTTGCTGCTGAGCCTGAGCAATGGTCATCTCTTTGTTCAGTGTTTTTGTTCTCTTTTTTTTCTTGCTTTTCTTACTGCTCCTGCCTTTCTGGTGATCTGCAAAACACAATCAGGTCTACCTGCATAGATATGAGTGAAATTGCATGCAACAAACCACATTCTCAAAACTGATCAAGTTATACAAATACACAAATAGGCTGGTGGAGTAAACAAAGCTTGACTCATTTATTTAGTTGCTTATGTTCATGCTGCAAACGTGCTAAAAGATGGCTGGAGAATATTGCTGCAGATATACTTACTCATACCTGTCAGTGTAAGAAGTCTTATATCAGAAATTTCCAGAACTGAGAATCCTTGAACGTTTTGTAACATCATGGACCTCAGCACTATCACCAAGCATCATAATTAGGAGGTCAAAGGTTGGCATTCAGAGCTAAGGCATCCTTAGTTGCACCTAACTGACAAATATCTCTCAGAAACAGCAGCTTCCAGGCCATATGTGCATGAAATTCTCCTAGGATGCACCATTTCTCCATGTAATGCATCCAAGTGACATACTTCACTTTCCCTCCAAGAAGCTACCTTTTTTATATTTTTAGTCAGCCATGGCTGATACATTGAAAAGCTAATGGCGAGTCTTAATTAAATAGGTATGAAGACAATGTAACTAATTAGCAGTTATCCTTCTAGGATGAGATGAATTTAAAGAAACAGATCCATTGAATGTGTACATAAGCACCAGCAATTGTTTGCAAATAAACGATGTCTTTTGTTGGTTTTAACGTTGTTTTTTAAATCAGTGACACCGCATATATAAATCACAAAAAAATAATCAAAGCGTTCTCCAGGAAGTGAAATTCAATTTTAAAATCTGAGGGTATATTAGTTAAGGTTTTAAAAAAAAAATTTCTGTCCAAGACGCAAACAGTTACACGATTATCTCCATGGTGAGCATTCATTTATTAAAGATTTGATAAAGTATGCTTTGAGTTTGTTTTCTAAATAAACTGAAAATTCATAAATAATTAAAATACAAATACCTGCTAAGAAATTTGTGTGATTTCTCGATTGCTAGGCTAGCTTAATGAAACACCATGTCCAAAAAAAGCATTTTTGTTGGGTTTTGGTACAGCCATTCATCATTTTTCTAATTGTTAGTTTGGTTTTTTTTTAATTTAGGTTTCATTCACTTTTTTTAGGGCTTTTTTTAGGCTTCTAAAGTGAAAATGAAATTTTAGATTTCTTGAGGTTTTCTGTGGTCCACTTTTAACTCTCTCTGAGTTTGAGTTGGACAATACTGTCCAATTATTAATATGCAATAATAATAATAATAATAATAATAATAATAATAATAACTGCTACTTCAGTATATGTGATTTAGACAATGGCACAACATTATCAGTAGCCACTTTAAAAAAAGTACAGAAAAGTACTTGGACTCATAAAAATGAGTCTGCAAAATCAATTGTCATTTTTTGGGAAACAAACTTGCAAAGAAAAGGACATAATGTGAATAAAAGGCCAAAAATAGATGAAAGTGAGAGTAGAAGTGAAGACAACAAAGAGAACTCAAACTCAGAATATATATTTAATGCTCACTCCATCTTGACTATGGTGAAGGACACAGATAAAAATGGTGGCAAAACTACAAACACAAGAACTTAATGACCAGCATAGAGAAAAACAGTCCACATAGCTTAAAAAAAGTGGAATCAGATGGTACATTAAAAGCAATCTGTGAGTGGTTTAAGACTGATGGAAAGCAGCAACAGCCTTTCACTCAAAATGAAAATACTAACATGCAATATCAGCCTTTAGCCATCATGAATTTAACCTATATAAGACAGACAGACAATCTTGTATGATGTTTAGGAAATTTGAAATTAGTTTGAAAAATGATGATTGCAAGGCAGCACAGTTTCATATAATGAAACAGTGAACAAATTAAGTAGAATGATGGATGAGCATCCTGTACTTGAAGACTTTGATAACCAGAATGCCATATACACATCTGACAAGTCAAAGAACAGTAAAAAGTAAAGAAAGTAACTCATACGAAAAATCAGTTTGCAGATGGTAGAGTGCAGTATGATATAAAGATTTTTGGACAATTACTGAAAATAGATTCTCTTTAATGTGATCTTATATGGATGACAATTTAATCCAAATATGAAATAAAATAATGATCATGTACTTTTTCATTTTCCTTTCTAATATTTTGATATTGAGGGACTTGTTAACTTATGCCAGGTACTCTCAAAAATAGATTAGGGACCCCAGGGTTTCATGAGTGAAGAGTCGAGGACTACTCATTCTAAAACTCTGTTGAAAGCCCTGTCTCTGAGCAGTTGCACTTGTTTCCCAAATCTTTAATTGAAGTGTATGGCTGACATGCATATGGTATTCTCAACAACTACCAAACATATCTCATCTTTTCCAAAAAGTCGATTTAAAAAAAGGAAACATTGAAAACCATAAGTAACTGTTAGACTGCAACTATTCTTGCAGGACACAATCAAATATAATTCACCTCAACTAAATCTGCTTGCCACTTATCAAGAGCAAAATTTGGTTGCTTGCTTAACTGGCTCGTTATGACACTTTAAGCACATTAGTGGCTGCATCATGCCAAGGAAATGGCAGTCAAATGCCCTTCACCAAGACATTACAAAGCATCCAACCTAGGTTATTTTGGGCAGGCACTGAACCCACTAAATCTGGATTATTAGTCTAATGCTCTACCAATTGAGCTACCAAGTTTAAACAATGGAAATCCCAGAATTAACCATATAATTGAATGATAGAATCAATACTTTCACAGTTTCAAAGAACTCACAAGGGTTCTAAAGAATACTGCTACTAACAGGAATTTATACCCCAGGATTTTTTAAAGATATAACACAAGAAGAGTTCATTATGGAGGACTTATAGAGCCGAACAATGGATTGGACTGTACCAACACTCAGGAAGTGATGAACAAACCCAATTCGCTCATGTGAGATTATTAAGCAAAATTAATCTAGAAAACAGTTCTTCAAAGTGGGCTGATACTGAGGACCTCCTGACCCCAATAACTGTCTGGAGTTCTCACCAACATATTGCAACTAAAGACAATTTGATTAAAATAGAACACGACATCAAGCCCAGTAGAACTTTGTCACAGTCAGATGAAATTACACACCAACCATATGTCAACCCTACTGACAATCTTATGATTCCGCAGGGACTTAAAATCAATAATCAATTTTACACACCTGTGGACTTTATTTCAACCAATAATTTGTACAACAGCATGTCAGTATTATTTATTGCATTATAAAAAATAACTTTGTGGTTCTATAATATAGAGAACAAAGTGTCTGATAATTGAAGATAAAAATTTCATACGAGTTTTCTAGTCATTTCTTTATTTATACCCCTCTTTAAAATCATATTTCTCTATGTATTCAAAACCCCGCTGCGAGACAACAGTTTATTTCTGAGCCCAGATGCTAAAACAATAAGTCGCAACAACAATGGTCACATGAACTTACCAGAAGCAATACTGGCTTCACTGGTATCATCAGTGACACCCGCAACAAAGGGGTATATAAACATCTCATTGATATAAGAAAGTGATCAGTTGAACATATGAATCAACCTGAATTATTCGCTCTGATGAATTACAATAGTAACGAAACTGGTCAGGGACAAGGGGTGACTAGAACACTCCATCATATGCTGCCACATTAAATCAGTCATCATCTTTTCTAAAGAATATGAATCTAAGCTTTGTTCTCTGATATGACATACTTCTGTATATCTGACTTCAACCAATGTTTCAAATAAAATGTTTCTTCAGTAATATTTTACCCAATTATAATACATTAGGGTGCATCCACTACCTCACAAATCCAGCTCTCCCAGGCTTTTCATAGTAATTTGTTGTTGTTGTTGTTGTTGTGGGGTTTAATGCCATTTTTCTGCACAAGAGAGGCTATACATGGAAGCCAGTATAACTGGTTGATGAAAAACCAAGAGAAAACCTCAGAAAGAACCACCGGCCCATGAGAAGCTACCAGCAAGCTTTCTCATATACCCATGTTAGCTGAGCCTGAGACTCCAACCCATGCAGATAGAGGTGAGATGGCAGTGATCCAGAATGGCAAGCACTTTAGACTACTCAGCCATTTGGGGCCCTGTCTTAGTAACATAAAAATGTCTGCTCTCCTAGGTAGAAATCAGATGAAGGCAGTCACTACATGGATGGAAAGAATGAGGCCAAATCCCTTTAATTCATCATTTACCACTGTGGTTATTATTATTTAAATATAATGCAGAAACTTATGTTATTAATAAAGATGCCACTGCTGCCATTTGATAACCCAGTTTAGGAAATATTGTATATTTATCAAGATTTCTTTATCTAATATTTGCACATTTTCTATGCATGTAGGAGATCAATAAAAGAATAGTAAACACTACATTATGGCAGCAGTATTTCAGTTTTTGGGAGATATTAAAGTGAGCCACAAAAACACATTTTATAATCCTTGAACATAAAATCTGGAATATTTAATGAAACAAAATATGTAAATCCCCCACCCCCCAATGTCTAATTTTTATTGACAAATTGGCCTTCTTTATTTGTTTCTAGAGAATATAAACTTTTTGATGTTAAAACTTCAACTGCACTGCTTTCATTAACATATACAATTACGTCTTTTCTTATCTAAAATTATTACGGATTGGCATGTATATATTTAACTGGTTGAGATGATGTGGATGTGTTATAAACTAAATCTGTACATATTCTACTCTCTTTGGAGACAATTGAAACTTTGTGAATGTTTATAAACTAAATGTTTCATCAAAGAAAAAATATGAAACATACTTATAATTTCTTGAATAAAGTAGTCTTTATTTAGGTGTACTATTCATTAAAAGAGGTAGATTTGCATTTGCTCTAGCAAGCGGCTACACCTTCTTCTGGAAAGGAAAAGCCCAAAATGAAGACAGGACCCACAGAGTCAGCCTGGCTATCAAATAAAGTCTTCTGATGCAGCTTCCAGACCTGCCTGTTGGTATTAATGAGAGGCTAATGAAACTGTGGCTACCTATCAGCCACAAATGCCACGCAACAATCATCGGCGCCTACGCCCCTACCCTCACGAGCCCAGCGGAAACCATCAAGCAGTTCAATGCAGACCTCAGCTCCATACTGTGCTCAGTTCCAGCTGACAACAAGATCATACTACTAGGGGACTTCAACGCCCGTGTTGGATGTTACTATGGTCGATGGAAAGGTGTGCTTGACAAGCACGGTGTCGGCAAGATGAACAACAATGGCCTGCTTCTACTCACCAAATGCGCAGAATCTGACCTCCTCATTACAAACTCAATGTTCAGAATAGCGAACAAACACAAGAACACCTGGATGCACCCCAGATCTCGCCAATGGCACATAACTGACTATGTAATAGTCCGCCAGTGCGATGCCCAGGATGTCCTCATCACCAAGGCCATGCGAGGAGCAGAATGTTGGACAGACCACAGACTTGTCCGAACTACCCTAAAGCTGCACATTGCCCCACATCACATAAGGCGCCCTAAGCTTGTGCACACAGCCTTCAACAAACTCTAGCAGCCTTCCACCCAGCTCAATTTCCGGAAAAGCCTAGATGACAAGCTGTCTACCAACGGACCTATACATGGAAATGCCTGCAAGAAATGGAACAAGCTCAGGGACATGATAAGAGAGACAGCTGTGGCAACTCTGGACCCCCAAGAAGCAAACACATCAAGACTGGTTCGACGAGAACAATGGTGCCATTGAAGATCTGCTTGCCAGAAAGAACAAAGCATTCACAGACTGGCAGAATGACCCAAACTCCATCCCCAAAACAGACCGCTTCAAATCCTATCAAGCTGAGGCTCAGAGAGAAATCCACAAGATGCATGACCAGTGGTGGGTAAGGAAAGCTGATGAAGTGCAATGCTATGCCGACACTAACAACTCCAAAGAGTTCTACAGCACCATCAAGTCAATCTTTGGCCCTTCAAAGTCTGGCTCTGCCCCCTTGCTTGCTGCAGATGGTAGTACACTAATAAAGGACAAGACTGGCATTAAGGACAGATGGAAAGAACACTTTAACCAGCTCCTAAACCTGCCTTCATTGGTCAGCCAATCTGCTCTTGACCAAATACCCCAACAGCCAATGCACGACCAAATGGATGTTCCGCCAACGATAGAGGAGCTGAGGACGGCCATTAAACAAATGAACTGTGGCAGGGCACCTGGAAAGGATGGCACCCCAGCGGAGGTGTACAAGTCTCTCAGTGAACAGACTCTGGAGGCATTCCACGATATGCTAATCAGCATTTGGATGGAAGAGGAGATGCCAGATGACCTCCGAGACGCATCATTCTCAACAGGCTTATTGCGGCAGTGTCAGAAGATAACCTCCCTGAGTCTCAGTGTGGTTTTCACCCAGACTGAAGCACCATTGACATGATCTTCGCAGTGAGACAAGTCCAAGAGAAGTGCCTTGAGCAGAACATGAATCTGTTTGCCGTCTTCGTGGACCTGACAAAGGTATTCGATACAGTCAACAGAGATGCATTGTGGGTAGTACTCAAGAAGCTTGGTTGTCCTCAGAAGTTGACCAACCTCATCCGGCTCTTCCATGATGACATGACTGGAGAGATTCTCTCAGACGGTGAACCCTCTGCGAAATTCCCCACATCTAATGGTGTCAAACAGGGCTGTGTACTCGCTCCGGTACTCTTCAACCTCTACTTCACGCAGGTACTGCTCCACGCCATCCGTAACCTCGACCTTGGTATGTAGATATCGCCTGGATGGATCAGTGTTTGATCTCTATCACCTAGCTGCAAAAACCAAGATGCTAGAAAGACTCATCACTGAAGCACTGAAGCCAAACTAATCCAGGCCCAGCTTCGTTGGACAGGACATGTCATCCGCATGGATCAAAACAGAATCCCAAAAACAGCTGTTCTTTGGCAAGTTAGTCCAGGGCAACCGAAACCAAGGCCGCCCTCGCAAGAGGTACGAAGACAACCTCAAGACGCACATCAAATGAGCAGACCTTCAACCCCACCAGCTCAAGCTCACTGCCTCAGACAGAAGTCACTGGCAAGCCCTGACCAGAAAAGTCAGTTCCACCTTCAAGGCTGACCACTGCCAGCATCTTGCTGCAGCTCGTGAGAGACGTCACAGAACTGCGTCCCAGCCACCCCCAACCACTGGTGTCCCATGCCCCACCTGCAACCACCTGTGTGCATCGGCATTTGGACTCTGGAGCCACAAGCACATCCATCATTGATGAGACTGAACAACATGTCTTCCTCGGCCCCCGAGAGACTACCAAGAAGAAGCATAGTTCTTTTATTTAAAAGTCTTATAGTTACTGTATACAATTTTAATTTTTTAAATATTAAAATAAAATCAATAATAATAAAATGTTATCATTTTAGATAATACTTTCATCACTGTGTCAAATTTTACACAGTTACTGAATTTATTGCTAAAGGGACTTAACTCAACATGAGGTGTATATCTCTCAAAGAGTAAAATGGCTACTCTTATACAATGATTGAACTGTGATATTATGTCATGAATAAATTGCCAAACTAAGTTGCTATCATTAATTTAAATATTCTGACATTAATAATAATTACTTCTATGTCTGGATAATTTATGTGCTAGTTAAAATTATCATATTTCCAGAATGTCTTGTCTGGAAAATTAATGACTATTGTCATGATTGGCGTTTTGATGCACTATTGAGTTCAACACTAGTCAGAAATGATTCATGTAAACTATGTTGCATTATATCCTTACTTGCCAATAGCATGATAAATACAGTGGTCACTGTTCTGATTATTTTTTTCTTTTTGTTTGTATAAAAATGTCAGTCTGTTTGTGTACATGTACTGCTTTTGGTGATAAGTTTACACAATACAAACCAAATATCCAGTGACTAACCCTAAGTAACATGAATAATTTAATTTTTTAAGCTCTGGGCTTGTCTACATTGGAAGATATCATGCATCCTAATCTGTTCGAGTGGACATAAAGTCATCATCATCATTATCATCATCATCAATCCCTTAACCCAAGAGGTTGTTGGGGCACCACAGTTGACTTTAGAACCAATTCCTTCCGTCTTTCCCTGTTCTCTACTGCCCTTTGGGAATCTCCAAATCCCATGCCTGTCCACTCTTTCATGTTGTCTTCCCACCTCTTTTGCTGTCTGCCTCTTCTTCTGCACCCTCGCACACAACCTTGCAAGATTCTTTTTGCCAGTCCAGATGATCTTGAGACATGACCGTACCACTTCAGTTTGCGCTTTTTTAACAGTGGTCAACAGGTCTTCATAGGATCCGATGGCTCGTTGGATCCTGTTGTAGACTTCTTTGTTGGTTACATGGTCAATGTATGAGATGCCCAAGATCTTGTGGTAGCATCTCATTTCGATGGTATGAATCCTTCTTTGTAGATCTGATGTGAGCGTCCATGTTTCAAAAGCATACAGAAAGATGGATATGACAATCAAGCGCATCAGCCTTATTTTGGAACCAAAAGCAATGTTGGGATCTTTCCATATTGGTCTCAACCTTGTTATTGTTGCTGTTGTCTGGGCAATCCTGCAAAGTAGTTCCGGTTTGGAGCTCTCATCTGTGATAATTGATTCCAAGTACTTGAAGCTTATGACTCTTTCCAGCTTCTGTCCACTGGTTTTTTTCAGTGCTAATCTCCATATTGTATATGGTGGAGGTTGTGTTGAGGCACTCAACGAAGTCAGCCAGTTCTTTTTCATCTCCTGCTAAACCATCAGTATCATCTGTGAAGCGAAGGTTGGTGATTGTTCTTCCTCCGATGCTGACAGTGTCCTTGTGGTCATGCAAGGCATCCTCCATGACCTTTTCCAGGAAAATGTTGAAGAGTGTGGGTGACAGTATACATCCCTGTCTGACTCCAACTGTTGTTCGAAACTAATCTCCTCTGCTGCCACTGATGAGGACAGCAATGGTGGCTTTGTCATAGAGGTGCCCAATAACCTGCACCAGGTTTGAGCTGATGCTGTACTTCCTCATAGTTGCCCATAAGGCTGCATGTCATACCCTATCAAAGGTCTTTATGAAATCTATAAAAACGTGGTATAGATTCTGCTGATGCTGAAAGTATTTCTCGCAATGGAGTCTGAGACTGAAGATTTGTTCTGTGGTGCTCCTTCCTGCTCGGAAGCCTGCCTGCTCTTCAGCAATAATTTTCTCTGCTTGAGGCTTTAGTCTGTTGAGAATTATCTTCAGCATGACTTTACTCAGGTGACTGATCAAACTGATGGTTCTGTAGTTTTGGCATAGCTGTAGGTTTCCTTTCTTGGGCAGCACAATGACCAAGGATTGAGTCCATTTCGTGGGCCATTCTCCTGTCTGCCATATCTTGCTGCAGATTGTTGTTAGGACTATGACTATCTCTTTTCCTCCTGCTTGCATGAGCGCTGCTGGTATGCTGTCAATGCCGGCTGACTTTCCTTTCTTTAGTGACCTAACTGCAATTTCTACTTCTTCACGAAGAATGGGGTTGTCATCAATTTTTCTGCCTGAGGGCAATTTAGTACTGCTGGATCTCCTTGGGTCTTATGATTGTACAATTCTGAGCAGTATTCTGTCCATTGCTTGAGGATTTATTGATCTTCTGCAAGGCATTTTCCTGATTTGTCTTAGATGGCGGTAGTTTTCCCTTGTTTATGGGTTGTGATATCTTTCACCAATTGATATAACATTTTGCTGTCATTGCTGTCTTCAATTTTGCAGCATTGTCTTTCTATCCAGGATTTCTTTGCCTTTTTCATGTTTTTCCTAATCCTGTTGTTTATCTCTCTGTATTTTCTAGCTCCTTCATGATCTCTTTTTCCCTTTTTCAGTTCTCTTCTTTAGTTGCATAGTTCAAGGACATTTGTTGTGATCCAAGGTTTCTTTGTTCAACAATATTTTCCAATGATCTCACTAGCTGTGCTAGTCACAGCTGTGTTGAATGTGGTTGTTAAGGACTCTAGGTCAGTGTCTTGGCTCTCCAGAGTTATCAAAGGTGCAAATGTACCACCTATCACTGCTTGGAAGGCTTCTGCGACTTTTGGATCTTTCAATTTTTCAAACACAATCATGGCACTGGATTTCTTGTCCACAAGGGCATTGTGCCCAGTCTCAAGCAGACTCATTACCATCTGCCTGAGGGCGACTCTCTTCAACATCACAATCATAAAGGCCTATGCACCCACATCTATGATGACAACGAACTGGAGAAATTTTATAACCAACTGTAAGATGTCATTGACAACTCACCCAAGAAGGGCATTCTGTTTGTTCAAGGAGACTGGAATGCAAAGGTGGGATTTGATTCACAGACAAACTGGCAAAGCACCTGTGGACCCTTCTGCAATGCAGAAACAAATGAAAGAGGACTCAGGCTCTTGGAGTTGCTGCCTACATCAATCTTGTGCTAGCCAACACATTCGGCCCTCACAAAGCATCTAGAAGATGGACCTGGCACAGTCCAGATGGACAACATCACAACGATTCTGCACCAGACTGAATATCGCCAGAACACGAAGTTTTCCAGGAGCTGATATTGGAAGTGACCATGACTTATTAATGACAACATTTCGCCTCCACCTGAAAATGGTCAAAAAGCCTAACTAACCAAGAATCAGATTTGACCTTGAAGAATTGAAAGATCCAAAAGTCGCCGAAGCCTTCCAAGCAATGATAGGTGGTAAATTTGCACCTTTGATAACCCTGGACAGCCAAGACATCGATGTAGGACATAAAGTATTAATTATAAAAGTCTCAATCATTGCAAGAATTGATCTCTACCTATGACCATGACTTACGGTGGCCATTATCATTGGTCTTACACCATAGTCTGGTTTTCTGCTGGTCTGTCCCCTTCTTAATGTGATCATTTTAGCATTTGTGCAAAGGAGTATCCAGTATTCTGGAGTTCTGTCAGTAGCTACCCTACCTTGAACTGCTCCCACAATGAAACGCATTGACCCTGGTAGTTATAATGGATGGACTGATGTCTTAATGCACTCCAACACAATGTCCAACAGGTCTGTTCTGCATTGGAGGCCAGTTTTAATGAATATCTAGCATAGTGGGCAGCCCATGCTCACATTATTACATAACTTAGAGCTGAAATGCTTTTGTCATTTTAAAGTTACTATGAAGCCTTTTCCCAACCACAACTCCCAACTGTCTGTGTTGACATCTTACAGTGTATGACTAAAGCAGGGGTCAGCAACCTATTTTATAAAGCGTGCCACTTTTTCTGGATTAATTACAAAATGAACAAGCGCATGCCACCAGTAAGAGAGTAACACTGTTAAAATCAATATTTTTGGCTGCCTTTTGTGTGCCACACAAAACCTCTTGACGTGCCACCATGTGGTATGTGTGCCATAGGCTGCTGAATCCTGGACTAGACCCTGACCCAGACTATGATATTGTATGCAACTACTGATTGGTACAAATTCTACATAAAATTTATCTGTGACAACAGAAAGCATTGCCAAAATCATGTATGTCTATTCAAGATGTCTAACAACTCAAAATTTGCAAAATCACTTTAGAGTCATTTAGGAACTTAATCATGGAATTGAGGTATATTTTAAGCCATTATAAACATTTAGACTGAACTATGTTCAAAAGAATGTTGTCTTGGGTAAATCGGCCACTGAATAAAATTGACATACAAGAATTTGTGAAACTTACATGATAGGGAACTTCATGGTCATAATGGAATCTGTCATCTGTTTTTATTGTTGCCCATAGACAACACCAACAGTTACTCAACTTTGATATTTATTAAGGTAATCAAAGTGGTTTCACAATTTGATGGTCATCTATACAATTACATGTTTCTGAGTATGTGTAAAATATTCCACAACTTTTAAATTTTCCTTGGCTCTAGAAAACACTTGATATCCGCAAAATTGTACATACTATTGAAATTTAGTAAATATTTTGAAAATTTAGATATCCAGAAACACAAATTTTTTGACTATTTACATCAGTTAATGGTAACTGATAATCACAGATGTTAGTTTCTTAAAGCTACAGAAAAACAACACACTCGCCTCTGAATGAATCAGTATTGCAACTAAAGTTAGCATTTCAACTGAGTTGTTTCCCTTGTGATAACCAGATTAGCTGTCGCTCTAGTTTTGTACTATACATAAGTTTATATTTTTAAAGAAAAAGATTTTCCCATGTTTTCCTTGCTGGTTACCCTGGTTGTTTAAACATGACCTTGTATATCTTAGGTACAGTTAAAAGACCTTATTACTCTTTATTTTGGTACATGACCATTTGGTGTCGCATGAGTTATATAGTCTACAGCTTGGCCTTACTTCAGATATGCACCTATCAATGAACTGCTAGCTCCACTTGGTCAAATTCACTTCCTGGATTTCAAAGGTAAATTGTAAAAAAAACAAAAAACAAGCTCATAACATTTTTTTACTTTTTATATATTTGGTAATTCATTCATTGCACTTTCAAAAGATGGTTTTTTTCTAGTCTGGCAAATTTCATTTCCCCTGTTTTAATAAATGCTAAAGATAGATTAATTCGGGCTGATTTTTCTAGCATATGGGAGCAGTTATTTTGGTTAGCTGTGTGCTTAAATCATGTAAAATTTCCACAAGTACAATATCTAAAGAAATTTCAGGAACAGTACATGAAAGTAACAGAGGTGTACCAACACTCTCTCCATTGTGCATGTTGCAAATGTAAACAACTTCACCTTACACCTGTCGCTCTCTCAGAAGCACTTAATATCACAAAAGTGCCTTGGATTCTAAGATACAATTCATATTTTATGAGTTTGATTTGAGATATGCAAAATGTTCGATACTATGACGTGGCTTTTTACATGTACTATTTATGGCAGACGAAAAAAAAATGAATGCAAACGTCATTATGTCAAGAATATGAATATATCCCAGGAATATTCCTGGAAATTGTGTTATTATCACATTTATGGAAATGAAAATATTACCATGACGATAATACCAACCCATGTAAGCCTCATGCTCCATCAGGAAGTTGTCTGCTCTATGAAGTGTAGAGAGCAGCCAGGCATACAGCAGCTCATACAGGTACCTGCAAGAAATAATACACAAAACTATTCTGTGGAACATGGTGTATCACCGCCTTATGACATAGTATTCAACAGAACATCACCATTAAATGTCCATAGAACATGGCATATCACCTCTGATGGTGTATCACCTCCAAATGGCCTTATGACATAGTATTCAACAGAACAAAATGCATCACCATTAAATGTCCATAGAACAAGGCATATCACCTCTGTAATATATATCTATATTGTCCATTTAATTTTTTTCCATGATTGCAGGTTGTAGTTTAAGCTAATTATGATTGTAAACAACATATTATAAAGCTAATTTTTTTCCATGATGGTAGGTTTCTACTTTAAGATAATTTTGTTTATGTTGTAAACATGTAATTAGGCCTTTTAATAAGAGGGTTCTAGAGAAGGTGTGCCTGCTTGCTTGTAAGTTATAAACAGGTTGTTTGCTGATGTTTGGTTCAAGGTCTATTTTTTGTAATAGAAATTTAGAATGTTCTAGAAGCAAACCTGTTTACAATTTGATGGCAAAATGACCCATATCCTGGTAAACGTTTTGTGCCTTAGTTTTCTATAAAATATTTTCATAAAAATTATTCATTCCTATTTTAACATTTCTCTATCGGAATAAGACTTAGTTTTTTTCAGTTATAATATGAGAGGATTTATTTATTTAAATTATTCATTGGAATTACAAAGTGCTTATTGACATTTGGACTAAATCTCTATTTTGGAATTATTGTGAAATCATTCAAGGACATTCTGGATTATATCAGTGTGATATATCAATACTGTTAGTACATATTATTCCTTAGAACAAGGTGCATCACCTGTAAATGGCATCATGACATAGTATTCTGTAGAAAAAGGCATATCACCTGTAAATGACCTTTTGATTTAGTATTCCATTGGGCATGGTGTATCACCTGTGAATCACCCTATAAAAAACAGATGCTGCCAGAATTTTATAAAAAGGGTGGATGTCCCTCTCCCCCCCTTTACCAAAATGAGAGGAGCCAAAAAAATTTATAGGGGCAATGGACATAGTTCAATATTTACCAAACACTTAAATATCCATCTTTCTTCCAGATTGACTCTGTTATAGCTCTATTGAAATAAAAATCCCAAAAGATGTCTCCTCAAGTTAAATAAGCATTAATCTGTTGTTTGTTTCTGATATGAATCTGTTCCTTACCTGACCGCTCTGGTAGCCTAAACTTAAAAATGGTACTAGCAGCTGCCTCACTTATTATCCTGACACCAAGCTGACCAGTCCTAACACTAACCTCTTAATGCTGAATGCCTAGCAAGGCAGCTGTCAGTATAATTTTTGAATGTCTTTGGTATGGCTCAGCCCTGGTTCGAACCTGTGACCTCCCGCATCTGAGGTAGATGATCTAACTTAAGGTTTACAACAGAGATCAATACCTGAAATTTCTGGCAAAGTTATGCATAAATAGGAAGAAGTCAGTTACAGGTTAGAATTTTTAACAGTGAAATACGTTTGCCAACAACTAATGTTTTACAGGCCCTGTACATTAAATATATTATACAAGCTAAAATAAATACATACTTTATTCAAGATTGTTTTTCATAAGCATTATAATTTAACTCTGAAAATAGGCAACCCTTTCTGAAAATAAGTGACTAATACTCATAGAGGGCAAATTATTGCATTCCACTACATTCTGATGCAAAATATTTCATAAATTAATTCATCTCTTCATAGTGTTCGTCCCAAAACTTGAATGATATAGTATTTGGTTCTGGGGAGTGTTATGTTAACTTAAAAGTGCCCAAACTCCCATTTAAACAGAGATATTAATCCCTACCAGCTGTAGAGTATGTAATTGGTATATTCAATACAGTTCAATATCTCTCCTATAAAAAGTGATACTGGACAGCTCTGGATCGGAGCTGATAATTTCTATTTTCTGATATTGAACACAATCCATATTGTGGTCAGATAAATTAAAATGCTTAAAGACAGGGGAATCTTTATGATTATGGCTATCTCTCATGTGTTCTTTTATTCTCACTTAAAATTCCCATTTAGCCTCTCCTATGTATTGTTTGCCACATTTAGTGCAGGTGAGTAAATAGATGACATTATGGGCAGTACAATGTCCTTTAATTTTATTAATAATAGAGGTTCATAAATGCGCTTCTAAAGATCTTAGATTTATCCATTTCCATACAGAAACTGCAACTGATGGTCTCGTAATCTAATACTTTGTGAATATTTTTCCTGTTTATTTCTTTTAAGGTTGCTTGAAAATTGTTCCAAGCAGTGACAAATTCAAGACAATTGGTGAATCTCAGGCATAGGCTGATTTCTAATCCTTGAGCAATTTTCCATTTAAGGCCACACTCTTGGAGGTAGTCACCCACCTTTTATAATTTCACAAATCTGTAATGAAGTTTACATGCTTTTTTATAAAGCAGAATCGATTGGGAAGGCAGTGGTAGATGCTTTGCATCTGGGCATTCTGTAATTGGTTCTTCCAGTTTTCTCTTTTTGTTCAAAATCTCAATTCACATAGAACTTGACAGCAAGCCTGGTGGAACTTTGTCACAGTCGGATGAAATTACACACCAACCATACGGGAACCCTACTGACAATCTTATGATTCCACAAGGATTTTAAAATCAATAATCAATCTGACACACCTGTAGAATTTATTTCAACTGATAATCTGTACAACAGCAAAGCAGTATTGTTTTGCATTACAGAAATTAACTTTGTAGTTCTATGTTATAGAGAACAAAGTCTCTGTAAATTGAAAATAAAAAATGCATAAGAGCTTTCTAGTCATTTCTTTATTTATACCTCTCTTCAAAATCATATTTCTATATGTATCCTAAACCCAGCTACAAGACAATGTTTTATTTCAGAACCTGAATGCTACAACAATAAGTCATGACAACAATGGTCACATGACCTTACCATTAGCAATAACAGCTTCACCGGCAACAAAGGGGTATATAAACCTCTCACTGACATAATATACTGATCAGCTGAACACATGAATCAACTCAAATTATTCCCTCTGATGAGTTACAATAGTAACCAAACCTGTCAGGGACAGGGGGTGACTAGAACACCCCAGCTGATGGGAGGGAACGCCTCCACATCCAATCAATCATCATTTTCCTTAAGGAGTGTGGGAGTTCACTCACTTCCTCAAGTTTCACATTTTTGTATAATTTGTGGTAAAATTGTAACTTGATGCATATTTGAGGGACACTTGTAGCTACTGAATTAGAAGTCAATTAGAAGTCAACAAATCAGCAAGTTGACCACATTTTTGCTACACCTTGTTTTGAAAATTACCATTTTTTTTTAATACAATCATACCATCCTTCATATGGCAAAGATCTTACAGAGCCATGCAAAAGGTGTGATCTGAACGAGACTACATGTTTAGGATGCATATTTAACACCAAAAAGGGGTAATAAGTCTAAAAAGGTGCATCAGAGAGTGATAAAAACTGATATGTGTATGTTGTCAATGTCTGCCATGGAAGGGCAATTCATCATCAGCCATGGATGCAGCTTCACACACAAATGTTACATAAATAGCATTTAACTTTAAGACCAAAAATGGGCCATAACTCTTGAAAAACACGTAAAAGCACAATGGCAAAATATGTGCATGTTAACCCCATGTCAATAATATCTGTGATGATTTTTTACTTTTTAACTAATTTTAAGTCCATGAAAAGATGTGTGAAAACATAGCAGGAATACATAAATATGAGACAGACAGGCGGACAGGTCTAGTGCTATTAAGAATAAAATGAATATACAATTCACTAGTTTTGAACAGAATATCAACGAGTTTAACAGGAGATATCAGTGAGGTGGATACTGATTTGTGGTATGACAAAATCAAATGTGCTTCCTTGCTTGTTGAAGTGAAATTTCATTAATGAAGGAAAATATTTTGCCTGAACTAACCCTAGCATCAACCCTATTATAGCTGAAACATGCTGAAATCACAAATGTGTGCACATACAGACAGACATATGAACAAAATGAACCCTATGTATCTCTTGGTTTATGAAGAATGTTAAAAAAAGTTGTTTACATGCAGAATGTGGAATGTAGTTCAAGTAATTATTTATGAAGAAAAGTATATATTGCTTATTTTAAAACCTGACAAAAAGCTATACTCTAAAACATGACTATCCAACTTGACATTTCTGATTATCTCAATTCCTCATTACCTGAATCATTACTATGTGCACTAATGTGTTCAGATGACTGAGTTTCAACTTTGCTTTCTTACCAGAAAACATAGTGGTACTCGTAGGAAGCATACAACTCCAGTTCAAATCCCAGCAGAATGTAGCTGATCATGGCATGTAGAGTGTGGTATAATACCCAGGTACCGAAACATGCCAGATGCTGTCGTCCAGGTTCCAACTTCATCAGTAACTTGTGCAGGTAAGCATCCACCTTGTCTGCCTGTAATGTTAGAGAAAATTTTCCAAATAATTAAGTTTTTATCAAATAACTGATTTTCATATAATTCAGCATCTCAATATAGAATTAGAGATCTTAATATACAATTAGAGACCAGACCCCTGTTGAGGTAAATATTAAGTTTTATGAACTAGTAAACTGCAAAATGACCAATGTAAAATACAAGTCAATGTGGTCCATTTACTGGTTCATAAAACTTAATAATCACCTCAACTGTTCTGTTATCTGATTAAGAGCAAAATTTCGATATTTAAATGTTTCAGGATAGTGAAAATTGACAAGACATTCCTGGCATTTTGCATCTTTATGGAAATACACACACTGTATTACATATCTAAGTATATATTAGATAAAGGCCACTTCATAAAAAATTTTGGCAAATGATGCCTGGGACATATACCTTTCACTATATGACCTCTGAATTCTAAAAGGCATCAATTTTGTGGCAAGTTTTATGTATTTTAGACACAATTTTGACAAAAATGATAATCTATCCAAATTATTCAATACAAAGACAGTAAAATGCTCCTCCACAAATACTTACAAACTTACACTAACATTAGGGAAAATAAAATCTGCTGGCTCTTGAATCCAGCCCCTTTAAGAGCAAAAACATATTTTTGACTACATATCATAAACTGTAGTAACATTTATTTTCATGGGTCTCAATTTTCATTGTTTTGATAAGAAAGACATTTTTTTCAAGGGTACATAAATTTGTTGTTTTGCCTATTAAAGTCTGCATAATTGTAGGTATTTCATTTTGTGGATTAGCTGCAACAATGCCTCAAATAAAGAACATAAATGAACAAAACTAAGAGGACATCAAACAACAGTCACTTCAATGGTTAAAACAGTACTACCACTTGTATGAGCACAAATTAACACCTGTGAAGATAAATCACTTTCACTCAGCATGAATGGGAGCCAACACAGCCAACAATACTAACTTACTAATTGGTTATTAAAGTACGTGAGTATGATCTCCTCCTTAAAACATTGTCCATAAAGTTGCACCATCAATTACTTTCTGATAACCATGGCATTAACAGTGGCTTAGGAGTGGTAAATATCAACTTAGATCCCCTTTGGTTTCAATAGGGTCATCATTTGACTTGTGAACCAAACATGTGACCAGCTGTCCCTTTCTCAAATACAATCAGCAAGCAGTGTCAACATTTGATGTGTTCAGAGCCCACTAAACTATAAACATGTTAACTAATTTGAAGAAATAAAACCCAACAATGGAATCACCCATTCGTTTGAGCCTGCCACATGTACGAACCAAATGCAACCACAGACTTTACTGAAAACATTGTCAATGAAGCCAATTGATGCTGAATGAATAACTGCCGATCACATAAAAATGGGTGAAAGATCAGACCTAATTATCCATGTCTTTGAGAATACAGGTCTGGACTTATTTAATTAAAAAATTTCAGGATTATCTACCAGACAAACAACTGTGTGTATCAACCAACTTGAGTGACATGATGTAGATATAGAGGTTTTTTTTCTGAAAATCAGTGAAGTGTGAGCTTTAATATCCTGCTGTAATTAGTGTAGATACAAATATGCACAGTGTTTCATTAGTAATTAGTGTAGATACAAATACACACAGTGTTTCATTAGTAATTGTGCTTCAAGCAAAAGTTTTAGTATTTTACTGTTGTGCTTTTCACTGGGATTAAGCACGCATGGACAAAGTGAGATTTGCTTTCAGGAGGATTAAACTTTTCCGACAAAAGTTTCACTTAAATGAAGAATCAATCTAAATAAGTACTAAATCTGATTTTCCTTATGATATCATTTCCTAATCTTTCTTTTCATTTCAGTAAAAACTGTTTAAATACTTGGTCATTTTTCTAATTCTCTCTATCATTACTTATCTCATAACATATAGATTTATGGCAGTGAGTGGAAATTACGGCTGCTGGATAGATATGTGTGTACTGAAACAATAAAAACAGCTTTATAATTCCTTTATTTTTAAAAGGCTGAGATAAAAAACAGACAAGTGTGAAGCTAATATTTGTAACCAGATTATGTTGATTTATTAAATAAAGTTAGAAATGTCTCCCATTTAAACAGATATCTTGATCCCTACCAGCTGAAGTGCATATAACTGGTGTATCCAATCAAGATTTCAATCAAAGTTAAGAGGTCATTGTTGTGCAATAATGTTATTTACTTACTCACCTGCCATCTCTGTTGCAAACAATATGTAGGTGAGACTAAAACTTAACATAAACTATGTTAACTATCAGACAATAAAATTCATCCAATCTGATCCAGAACTCTCTAGTAACATCATTAATTGGAAAGATAGAGAATTTTACTGAACACACCAATTATATACTGTACTGCCAGGAAGGTTCAATATCTTTTTAAATAGGTGTCCATGTATTTCTAACTTAATTTATTATATTTCCTCCTATGAGAACTTTGATGTTCAGGCCCCAATGTCTTTTACTGGAAGTAAAATCAACTCTTTTGAGGAAACACTTTCTTCCAATTTTACTGTCCTTGCATTTGAATGATTACATCATAAACTGTGACTTGTTCCTTTTGTATCATGACCTCTACACATCAAATGAATCATCACATTTCGCAGCAAGATTTAAACGCTACCAATCCCCAGGGCAACACATAAATATTACACATATTGGTTTGAGTGTCATGCCAAAAACTAAGATCTTCAAAAGGAAAGAAGTTCTCAGGAAACATGACAAGAAACACCACAGTTCAATGGATACCTCTTCAACTGGACCCAAAATTGGAGTTATTGGGGATACAGATATGATTTGTGATCCATTCCAATTACATCTGACTGTGTTTGATTTTCCAAAGAGTAAGGAAAACATCTCTGATGAAGATACTCTTCTAAGGACAAAATGAATCCTAAAATGTACGTGAACTTAACACCAGTCAAGACAATTTTACTCGATTGAGTCTGTGCTCCCCCCAAACAGCTGCGGAAAACCAATATGTCATTCACGGATCCATTGAACAATGTTACAAATCATCTGTTTATTAATCCTGTTGACAATCTCATGATCCAATCAGGACTGGTATTACATAAACAACATGATACCCTGGTGGACACAAAAATAATCACAAACTAATATAATGCTATGGCAGTTGATGTTTAGCAACACAAGCATTAACTGTTTTTTATCCACACAGTTTAGAATACACAAACCTTGTAAATATAAAAAAAATATTTCAAAAGATTTTCTTGCCACTTCTTTATAACCCATATTTTCACAAAGAAACATATTTTTTGATTTATATTTTAAGCCAAATCCCTGCTGCATGATAATTATTTTATTCCAAAACTGGCTAAATCAAAGCAGTCCAAAAATAAGTACACTGGCTCTAACAACAGGTTGTGAAAGTATCAATAATTGTCACATGACCAAAAATGCGACTGCACTGGTGGCAGCCAATGGTATATCAACTTTTCAATGACAAGACATTGTAATCAGTTGAAATAATAAATCAACAAAACCATTTCTTTCTGATGAGTTAAAAAGATAGCAAAACCAGTTAGGGACCAGGAATAACTAGACCAATCCAGCAGATGGGACAGAATGCCTCTGCATCTGAGAGCACCTTCTTGTTGACCTCTATGAATGAAACAACAAAACAAAAGAAAAAGATGGGGAGAGGGATATTTATCATCAGTGGCTGATATTTTCTGGGTCATTAAATTCATGATTCAGGGCAATGACAAAATCCATGAAAACTGATATGCTATGAAAATTAGTGATATTACAGTATACAGTGAAAACAGCATCTATGAGATCATACACTATGAAAATTAGTGATATTACAGTATACAGTGAATAATAAAGAATAATAATGATGAAATGAAATAATAAAGAATAATAAATAAATAATAATAAATAATAATAATAATAATAAATAAATAATGAATAATAAAGAATAATAATAATGAAATGAAATAATAATGAAAACAGCATCTATGAGATGATACACTATGAAAATTAGTGTTATTACAGTATACAGTGAAAACAGCATCTATGAGATGAAACTCTACCAAGATACTATATTATTATTTCTTCTTGCCACTGCCAGATGTTGACCTGATGTTCTTCAGTTTAACTTCAGCAAAACATCAATGAAGATGCTCACATTTGTGGCGAGGTATGGGAGGTTTCATAGTACTATGATTGGAGTATGTATTCTCAGACAAAATGTATGTGAGTGTTTTGGATTTTTAACTTAGCTTTAACAATTTTTTAGTCATATCGCTACGATGTCTGCAGTGTGACAGTTTATAGCGATGTTTAACACTGGGGCATCGTGCCGCAGACATGTGTTTCTAGTACTACTATCTTGCAGAGCTGTCACTTTCAAACAAGCAATCAAGTAATCGCCTTCTCATTTCCTGTAGATGGCAACCATTTCTCAACTACAGTGCATTATTTCATCATTCAGATGCCTAAACTGTCCAATCAGAACTGGAGATTTACATTCTACCAACAGGGCATGCAATTCATGCACTCTGCAAGCTGAAGCTAAGGCCATGAAAAAGCGTATCTTACAAAATAGTATCTTCTGAATCAGCAATGTTCTCATTAAGGTTTCAACTTCTCTTACACCAGAAAGAAAGCTACATCTGTTCATATGCAATCGAAGTGGAGGGCCTTCTAGCTCATGCAATCCTCTTCATGACTGAAAAACTGTAATGTTTTCTGTGCAAGACATTCTTGACATGAGCCAGCTATGAAGGAGTTGCCTGTCCGGACAAGGATTGAAAACCTGCAAACAAATCTGCTTGAGCAAGTTGGTTGTTGTGGGGACATCTAATGCTAGACTAAGTAGATTATTTATCCAAGATTTATCCCCTCTAAGGAGCTATCAGAATCACTTTGCAATGCTGACCCATTGGTAACTGAACAGTTGGAGGGAAGGTGTAGTCCCATACCCATTCTAACTGACTGACAGTTCATCTAGAACCAGGCCTCTAGGTTCAAAACCATAGAACTGAAGATGGGCAGCTTATGGTTCCACCTAGTCACAAAGAGATAATCCTATGCCCCCAAAGTGTGCAAACTGGATGAAATTTAAAGAACACTTGGTATGGAGTCTTGCCACTCCCCAATAATAAATCTTGGCCAGGACATTACATCTGCTGGGAATATGTCTGATCTGGACCTTAATCTTGGGCTGTAAGTCCCAGGACAAATAGGTCTGGTGATTTGGTCAGAATCCACCTTGTATGAGGTAGCTCACTTCCACTGAGTTGTTGGATATCATAAGGGTTACACTCCCACTGAGCTAATACTTCTAGACGTAAAAAGAATTAATTGTGACCTTTACTTCCAGAAGATTGATGTGAAGTGCCCTTTCCTCTGGCTCCCAACTGCTGCTTACCATGGTGAACCAGGATAACAGATTAGACCCCTGAAATGTCTAAACTGGCTTCCATACAAATCGTAATTTCTCACTGGAGGATTTCCTGAGGTATTCCTGCTGTGAGCCAATTTCTTTTCTGCCACTAACAAAGGAAAATTTGACCTTGGTCAAGCTCAAAATCTGATACTTAATTTAAAAGTAATTCTGAAAGCTCAATGATTCATGCAATATGCTTGGGAGGGAGGCAAACAATGTTGAGATCAATAAAATGTTCTAAATGAAAATGGACTAAATGTTGGGAGTAAGATCTGACTTTTCCTTGCTCACAAGAAATCCAGCTGAGAGACTGTAAATTTCAAGCAACAGAACTGAACTTACCATATGTTTCTGAGTGATGTTATCAGAGTGGCTTGCAGTGGCTGTTGACATGATAACCTAAACAGTGTGACAATTCAGTCAGTGGTCTGCATGAAAGCCCATGGGCTGAGATTGAGTCCAAAAAATGGAGTGCACAAAGCTGGTATACAGTTCCTTGAAATGTGGATCAAATGAACTTGCACAAAGCTGGATCAATAAGAATATAAACATAGTCAAAATGAGACTGATCTCAAACTTTTCTTATTGACGACAAGCCTTATCGACCATGCCATTTCCAATCTGAATATCAGTTATGCTGAGTATCTTTTGATCCAGTTAGATGTACAACTGGTCACAGCTTTCTGCTGGTTTTGGCATAAGGAAAAGTCCAGAGTAGAGTCCCACAATTTCAGCCTGCAAACTATCTCTACAGCCCTCTTGGAAAGCCGAGTAGATTTAAATCTGAAGAATTTCCAGCTTGTGTGGATTAATCAAGACCTCTGTTGCGACAGGAGTGGATGAAAGTAGAGGGGACTGGACAAACAAAGTATGACGCCCTGCCAAAATGATTTGCATAATCCATTTGTTTGTTGAAAAAGGTCAAGTCGTGCCTGCCAATAAAGAAGCCTGGCCACTAAAGGCATGTTGTTGGCAGGCTGTCAGGTCTGAGTCACTGAAAGTTATTGGAAAGCTTAGGGAAGGAGAACACAGCTTCCACTGCCCTTTAATAAAATGTCCACAAAACTAAAGGCCCTGTTGCACCTAAAATTTTATTGTGGGGTGCAACCATTAATGCTGTGTGAGATTCAGTCATCCTTCCTTCTGCCCATGTTTATCTATTCACTGTGGATGAGATCGACAGGCAAGAAAATGAAGCAATGAGAGCTGGAGAAGAATATCTTGCGTTGCCTGTTTCCAACATCCTAAATTTGAATGCCAAACCATACAATAATGAATACAGGGTCAGCAAGTGGCATGACTTAATTGAAGACAAGCAAAGAAAAGCATTTCATCTTACTAAGTCAAGCTTACATGATGCTGTCAAAACAATAAACATGGAGTGGTGCAAGACTATTTAAAAACTTGGCAATGTGGCAAGTTGACTCCCAAGTGTGTTAATTACTGGATCTTTTGTTCTGGCCAGATGAAAAATTGTTCACAGTGTCAGCTCCAGTAGTAACTGAGTCACCACTATGTTCCATACAAGTTTAAATATCACATGAGAGGCTTAACAAACAATTTTATAAAACTGCAGTGCAGTCATATTCACTTCGGTGGTATCTTTATCCAAGCTTGAGACCCCTATATGGCAGGTGCCTGTGTGAGTATGGTAGCAACAAGAGAAGGATCTTGGCAACTGGCTCTCTGAAAAGAAGACCTGGAGTGTCTGGGCCTCAGATTCTGTCTAGTTTAATAATTGGAGGTAACTTTAATATTCCCTTGCTGTGGCAGTAGACGGAAGGAGGGATATTTGTCCTCATCAGCCACATTAGCCAAGGCCTTGACCTTGTAGCATTGACTTGCAGGCGGGGGGGGGAGGGGGCACTTGGCTGATGAAAAAAAATGTGATAATTTCCAATATTGCCTGTTTGACATTCCATTCATTCCATTATGTGGTTAGAGTGGGCTAGCTGACTGAGCTTTTCCCGCAACTGAATGGCAGCATAGCCTCCTCAGAGACAGCTTCTATTTATGTGTACATAAAACTAAGCAGATTGGAAAAAGTGACACCATACCTGTAGTATCTGCCCACTGAAAACAACATGGACAATGGACCTGTTGACTGAAATGATAGTTTGATTTGCCAGGATGGCCAAATGGGTGTTTCTGCAGATGGTCCAATTGTATAGGTCCCCATAACATCCCATATACAGAAGATTGGTTGTTTGAAGCATAATTTATCCAAACAACCTACCTCTGGACAAGCTATGGTTGGACATGCAGCCAGATGGACTGGCTAGTGGGCAACCAGAATGGTGGTGAATGCCAATGACTACTGAAATAGCAGGTGATAGAAACTGGTGAGGTCTGATTCAAACCCTTGTTCCCAGACTTGCAGGAACTCAGGCCCAACTCAGGCATGCTGGGGGAATACACCCACCGGGCTGTCAGAAAGTGGGAGCAAACTCACCTATCATGGTCAACTCCATATTAGAGAACTGGAAAAAAGGTGTGAGAAAAAAATCCCTTTTGAAGTCAACAACTGCATCATAATTTCCTAAATCAGTTATTGCATCTGAGACTTCAGCAGTGACTGGGTACTGGTAGTGCATGCATGCATCCACTGCACACTGCTGATCTGCTTCAAGCTGACCTGATGTGAGAGTTACCAATGGTAAAATTCTAATGCTCTTTGTAGGGGGGCAGGTTATTGTGTATTCCCCACTATGCTTGCAACAGGTGCCATCTTAGAATGCAAATTCAGAATGATGCTGTCCATAGATTTGGACTTGCCTTGTCTTTCTTGCCTTTCAATATCTTATGCAAGATGGTGGACCTCTGACCATAAGCATATCATTTATCATGAGTTCTATAAGAACTTTTTACACTTTGCAAGTTTACTCACCATTATATATTTGAAATGACAATGATAAATGACTAATTAACTGGAAATAACTTGAAAGTTTTAACTATATTAAACACTGAGTTACAGCACATGTGAAAATAAAAGCAGTGTCCACAACCAAAATGCTTTAGGCAATGAGCATCAGCAATGCTGTGTGCAACAACATAAGAGACAAAAATCCATAAAAACAAAAAATATATACAAAATTGCCAGTGAAAAAAAATAATTATGCTACCAATCCTTTAAGTAACTGTACTGTACTGTACCGTACCGTACTGTACTGGACTGTACAGGCACATGGTTGGAAATAAAGATGAAATCTAATGAACTATCAAGAAGCATAACTGATGAAATGTTGATCATACTGTGGCAAAACCTTACAAGATGTCCACCTAGCAGTAATTATACAATATCTTGGAAGACATTTTGCAACAGATGGTATTTTCATTGTCTAAGGGACATTTCTGTCATGGATTCAAGAGGCAGAGTTACTGTTGACTGGTAGTGTATCTCAAGGATAGATTCAAATCTGGAATAGTGTGTAAATTTGAAACAAACACTCTAAGACAAACATACTGTCATTTCACTGTATTCATAAGGTATAAATTTATGTTATTTCATGGCTGTTACAAACCAAAAATTTCAAGAACTAATGAACAAATGATCTTTCTGTACCATGATTCTGTATTCTCTTTACTAAAATTTCTGGCAAAATCTTAACAAGTCACTTAAAGGAACTGCTGGTCTACTTGTCCAAAAGAATTTCAGGAATCCAAGATAAACACAGGTATTCTTTTTAACTTCTGGGTACTAACACTATCATCGATATTCTTGACAAACCTGAACACAAAAAATTTGATAACAAAAATATTTTCTTACATGTGTAAGTTAACTTGTTTACAAGATCACTAAAAATGCATTCTTTGTAATTGCCACTGGCCTTGAACCTAACATCATGGGAAAAAAAAATTATTCAACTTCTCCCAGGCAATAACCCTATACCCATGTGCCAAGTTTGGCTAAATGTATAATCAGCACTCAAAAAAACCCATAAAGCAAATGGTTATTTAAATAGCATCATTCAACAGATATATCCATTAATTAGATTTAACAAAACTCCGTTTATGGTTGTGTTATGTATGTTTGATTTATTATGTGTTCTTAACTTTTGTCCATGATTGTAAGATGTAAACAGAATGTTTACACAGCTAGTTTTTGTCCATGGCTGTAAGTTGTAAACAGAATATTTACACAGCATTTGAGCTCAAGGCCAGTCTTATTTACAATTAGACTGCGTTCTTCCGTTTGATTTCTTAATATTCTTTTATGACAGGTCAAGTAAAAATGTGGATAAATAGGGATTTAATAACAAATAATTCATCCCAGTTTTCAATCTGTGGGAATCCTTGTGTTCAGATATAATTCAAGAGAAATTATTTATATACATTGGATTTACTAAAGTGCTCATTCACTTTTGGATTATTACACTACTTTGACTATTGTGAACTCATTCAAAGACATTCTGGATTGCATCACTGTCTTATATCAGGATTTTCAAGGCTACTGGAATTCATTTTGAACATTTATATTTTTGGACTTGTGATAGGAAATTTAGGATTATTTGGAATTTATTTCACAATATTTAAGTCTCTTGAATTTTCACTCTGTATTTTAGAAAAATAAATTGCTTGTCAATTTTACTTAAATTGTTGGTTTCACTTTCTGTGAAATATTTTCAGACCTAGAGTTGTTACACTACAATAACAAGATTTTCAAAACAGAAAATGTTGCACCATACTATATGTATTAGCAGCAACATTTCAGTTAGGAAAGTTTCATGGTAATTCTTCAACTAGTTTAGGTGGAGTAGCGATAACAAACTTGTGTTAATGGATGGATGGATGTGCAGCAGCCAACAGGCCATCCATGTGACCAGTAGAGCTAAAAATAGTCACCTATAAAATATAAAGAATTCATGGAAGGATAGATTTATTATAACTACAGTTGTATTTAGAAGCCCCTTACCTCCTCCTGAAGGTTGCCCATTTCCTCCAGAATGTGTGCATACTTGTCCCTCTGACGTGCCCGGTTGTGCCCTGTGATTTGTACCAGGTTACACATGGGACGTACAGCCCTTGTCAAGAGAGCATCCACGTACTGCTTGGCTTCAGGGTTGTTATACAAGGGTGACCTGGAAGACAAAATTCAATTGTGATTCACAAAAACATATAACATCATTCTCCCTTCTTCCAAGAAATGAAAATCCCTTATAACAATAATTGTCAGAAAATTGAGAAACAACAGACTTTAAATGTAATTACAACCATCTGAAAAGACACAGGACAAATCGACACCAAAATTATTGATGTAACCCATGTGACCCTGACCTCATGACATTTGTGGCTTGTACATTTTATGAAAATATTGGTACTTCACAGAACAATTAAAATTTTGAACTAGTAAATTATCAAAACCTTTCTGAATCAATTAAGCTGCAGCTAGGGCTGCAAAATGTAATAAAATTTATAAATAATATAACTGAAATGACATCATTTAATCAAAATAATTTGAAACTCAACCTTTGCATGTGAGGCTTGCCATGGATGGCTATTTATATGTAAACCATTGAAAATTTGCATGTCATGCTTTGCTCAACTTGCAACGGATTAACTGCTGTTATGTCTTTGAACTGTAATTATGATATGACATGATTCAGTTCTTAAGACATCTTTGAACTGTAAGATATGCAAGGATACAGTTCTTGAGACATGTTTTTGAACTGTATTACAATGTGCAAGGACAGTTTTTAAGACATGTCTGAACTGTAATTAAGATATGCAAGGACACAGTTCTTGAGACATGTCTTTGAACTGTAATTACAATATGCAAGGATACAGTTCTTAAGACATGTCTTTGAACTGTAATTATGAAATAAAAGGACACAGCTCTTAAGACATGTCTTTGAACTGTAATTAAGACACGTAAGGATACAGTTCTTAAGACATGTCTTTGTTGAATATAATTTGGTAAAATTTCCTCAGGATTATCATGATATTGTTTTGTACTGCTACATGTATTGCTACATACTGAAAATAATCAACAATGCATCCATAGGAAATGCCTAGACATGTGCGTAGATGCTTTAATAAGATCTACAATGACTAAGAAACTTACAAACTTGAAACAGTGTGTCTTTAAAACATAATCTTAGTCATCAAAGGTTCTGTTCACCAACATGTTTTTCATTGGTAAAGAGTTTTAAAGAGCTCTTTTGTGATCAAGATTAGGAAATCAATCTGATGTATAATAATTTGTAACATTATGTACAATCAACTTTGGATTTTTCTCAGTGATGCCACATTCAATGTGAAAATCATCCACTTTAAGAGAAGAATTAATAGAACAATCTTATTAAGCAACTGTCTTAAACAGAGATTTGGTTGTTTTTGCACCACTGACAGCTATGTGTATGCTTATTTACATGTTTACCAATTGTAAATGTTTACAAGCAACAAACTAAACTATGAAGTTTAAACATGCACACATTACTGCCTTAGTTTCATTGGATAGGGCTGACATAAATTCAATACTTTTCTTTCCAGTCAAAACTACCATTGTTGACTCAAATATCAGGACACTAAAAAATAATGACTTTTCGAAATGTCTGGCTAATTCATTTACTAATGACAATGATAAAAAAATTGCCTGAATATTTGTGCAGAAAATTAATACATGTATCTTTATAGTCATGACTTTGTATCAATAGGCACAGCAAGTACAATGACTCAGTAGGTATATTATTAAATCCTGACTTTGTATCAATAGGCACAGCAAGTACAATGACTCAGTAGGTATATTATTAAATCCTGACTTTGTATCAATAGGCACAGCAATCAATAGGCACAGCAAGTACAATGACACAGTAGGTATATTATTAAATCCTTGCTTCCCAATGAAGAACACTTGCAAGATGTTTCAATGTTCATCTATAAATAAAGAATTGTGGTTGCATTACTGGTGTTTTTTTCTTATTCTTTGCAAAAATATGACAGTCTGCTCAATATGTACATGAACTGCTCATAGAGATATGTCTCGCTAGAATCTTGTCCATGGAATAGTAGTCAGTTCTGATATCAATATTTTTTCATAATGTAAAAATTGTTTTTAACAACAGTTTATCACCAAAAAAATGTACATCAATTCATATTATCTTACCTCTTAAAGATAATTCATGTGCTCCATGCAATCTCAACACTAACACTCAAAATATGGCAATCATTCCCCTAAATATGTTATAGAGACAAATCACTTAGACTTGTTCAGTTATTTTAACTGTGGAATATCATTACCTGCATTCCAATTATGAAGAACAAACATTCTACATCAAAAATGAGGTTATCAAGTTGAAATATTCCACGGGATAAAACTGACCACTTTATCAAAATAAATTTAAATCCAATTTAGTTTACTGGAATAGCAAAAACAAAGATAATAACCCACATACATAAGGAAATATTTTACATCAAACAAGTTAATCTATTTTAATAAGAACAGGAATCAATGTGCATAACTGCTGAGTCTCCCTTTTCACAATCTACATCATTAAATATAAAAGAGGCTGCAATCATGTTGACTCATTTTAACACTGATGATCAGTGATTTAACAGTTATCAAAATGATTCATTAATTCCACCAACTGTCTCAGGATGAAAGGTTGTTTTTCCTTTCTCAATGATTTTAACAAGCTCATGGCTTGCTTTGTTTAAGGATCTGCTTGATCATGAATTGTGAAGCATGCCAGCTGTTTTTATTGCTGCCAATTGACATCTTCAGTAAATCCATGTGATAATTAAAGTAATCAATGCAATGACCACTCACCTGATTTTGAGTACAGCTAAAACACACTGTAGTTTATTTTCCAGCTTCAAGTTTATTATATTCTTTTTGTAGCTTTACGAAAAACTGCTTTGTGTCCAAAAATGTGTTGTACTATTTAAATTTATTACAAATCTTGATAAAATACCGGCTTCAAAAAACTGGAGGGTTAAGTTATTTAGGTTGCATATGGTCAGTAGTATGGGAAGTACAGATATTCTGTAGTAGTACTTTGCTTTAACATAGCTGCCAACCCTCAAGTACAAAAATACTGATTGCTTATACCAAAAATACTGATTTTCAGGACCAAATACTGATTTTTAAAATTTTAATGCATATGTAACTACTTACAACATATACAACTATCACTAAGGTAGGACAGTGCCTTACATAATTATTTGATATCAAAGATGCATGTGTTGCACATTTACACCTTCTGAACGGGCACCCTGTTCCATTCGGGTGCCCAATCAGAAGGTGCAAGAGTGCAACACACTCAGACACAGGCTGTTTATAGGAGCCTTTTCCACACCTTGTTTTTTTTTCTCAATCATTATCGATTCCAATGTACCAACTTTCATTGATAATCTCAATTCTGTGTGATTTTCTTACTGAATTGTTTTCATTCTAGCATACAAGTAATCCTTTGCGATTTTACTGTCTGGAAAACATGTGCGAAATAAATCGCCAGCAACATTAATAACTGAAAGAGGAAGGTTCATTTCTAAAAGAAATTTAATAAACCGAATTTTGATTGAATTACATCAAGGTTCTCTCTGGTATTTATATACATCCAAGTTGTGTATGATGAAGCAGCAAGCTGATGTTTATTAGCTTTTTCGTGCTCTTGTATTTCATGTGCGCCTCCATGCCCAATAGCGAAATCACATTACACAATTTGCAAAATGTAAAGTCTTCTCCTTTACTAGATGATTTTACAAATCTAAACAAGACGGCACAATTGTCCTTTCAGTTCTGTTTTCTTGTCATTTCTGGTGAAAATTCTGAATATTCTGATTTCCTATTCAACATGATTAGAAGTTGAATATTACGAAGATGAGACACAGTGGTAGCTGTAACTGTTTACGAAATCCAATATGGCGGATAAAGACAGGCATGGTACCTCGATTTCGAATGAACCAATCACACTGTAGAACTGTATTCCTATATACATGCGATACATTTCTATCAGAATGGAACCAAGTGCCCATTCTAAACTGAAGGAAAGGAAGGAAATTTTTTATTATTTTTTTTATATAAAAAAACATTTTTTGCCAAAAAAACGTACACCCATATTCAGGTCCAAAATACAGGACAAATAGGGAAAAAAAAGGGACAGTTGGCAGCTATGCTTTAAGCCTTAATGAGTTTTCTCTTACAAAATTATTAAAAATTGCCCATGCTGCCCATATTCTGGAGTGGCATTATGATCAAAAATTACATTTTATTGTTTTGTGCCACCTTGTAAGAGTCCATGCTTTCCTTGAAGCCTCCCATTCATTGCAGATAGAGTGGTCTTATAAGAGGGGAACCATTACTAGATCAAAAGAATTCTCTTTTCAGACAGGATTAAAAATGACAAAGATTTTACTGGTATTATTGTCTGCCATTTCAGAGAGTCATCAGCAATGAACGGGTTCTCTGACTTTCATACATTAACCAGCTTCTTGCAAGTATAAAAGTCAATGGTCTGTTGAAGGGTACAGAACTCACTTATTCACATATCACAAGATGGCAGCTGTCAGCTGTGGAAAAGTTTTCTCACTGGAAATCTGACTTGCTTTAAACATTCTGCTGACTATGAGAGACATAGTGGCAGAGTGGTTAGCATGCAAGTCTTGTGACCAGATGGATGCTGTTTTGACCAGGATGGTTGGCCACAATGATGTGTGTCTCTGAGTCAGACACATTACTCTAACTGCCTCAATGTGACATCAATTATCATCTTCTGCTATGCCATTAAAAACAGTCATTTAATAATTACTTTGTAGTGATAGAAGTGTATTGGTTTCCAATAGGATAAATGTTATTCACATCATTTAATGTATTCCTTTCACTGTAGTGATAGAAGTGTATTGGTTTCCAAAAGGGTAAATGTTATTCACATCATTTAGCATAATCCTTTCTCTGTTGTAGCAGAAGTGTACTGGTTTCCAATAGGGTAAATGTTATTCACATCATTTGACGTATTCCTTTCACTGTAGTAATAAAAGTGTATTGGTTTCCAATAGCGTAAATGTGATACACACCATTTAACGTATTTCTTTCACTGTAGTAATAGAAGTGTATTGGTTTCCAACAGATAAATGTAATTCACACCATTCAACGTATTCTTTTCACTGTAGTAATAGAAGTGTATTGGTTTCCAATAGGTAAATGTTATTTACATCATTTGACGTATTCCTTTCACTGTAGTAATAGAAGTGTATTGGTTTCCAATAGGTTAAATGTGATTCATATCATTTAACATATTCCTTTCTCTGTAGTGATAGAAGTGCATTGGTTTCCAATAGGGTAAATGTGATTCACACCATTTAATGTATTCCTTTCACTGTAGTAATACAAGTTTATTGGTTTCCAATAGGTAAATGTGATTCACACCATTTAACGTATTCCTTTCACTTTAATAACAGAAGTGTATTGGTTCCCAATAGGTAAATGTTATTCACATCATTTAACGTATCCCTTTCTCTGTAGTAATAGAAGTGTATTGGTTTCCAATAGGTAAATGTGATTCACATCATTTAACGTATCCCTTTCTCTGTAGTAATAGAAGTGTATTGGTTTCCAATAGGTAAATGTGATTCACATCATTTAATGTATTCCTTTCTCTGCAGTAACAGAAGTGTATTGGTTTCCAATAGAGTAAATGTTATTCACATCATTTAACATATTCCTTTCTCTGTAGTAACAGAAGTGTATTGGTTTTCAATAGGGTAAATGTGATTCACACCATCTAACGTATTCCTTTCTCTGTAGTAACAGAAGTGTATTGGTTTCCAATAGGGTAAATGTGATTCACACCATTTAATGTATTCCTTTCTCTGCAGTAATAGAAGTGTATTGGCTTTCAACAAGGTAAGATATTCATGCTATATATAGGAAATCCTTTCTCTGTAAAAAGTGCATGTTGATTGCAGTATATTAACTGTCCAAAGAGCTGCCTAGTCATGCAAATGGCCCAATTAGAAGTTTTACTAACTTCAGAGGAAAGCTGTTGGTTTGCAGTGACTAACTGATTCTGGCTATTTTAAATATCATGATAGCTGGGAACAACCTGTCTAAAAAAATGCACAAATTAACTGATAAAAATATTTTTTACAGAGGCAGCTTTCCTTTTAAACAATTGAAGCTCTGAAGCCATACATATATTCAACCAGGCAGCTATCCTGACACAAACTGTACTTACTTAAGCGCCAATGCAGGAGGTGCAATGAAGTTTCTGATGGAGTCTTTAAGGTAATCCACAATGGAATGCTCACCAAATACTCTTCTGTTTAGAGGTAGGAAAGTCAACTACAAATAGACATGAAGAAAATAAAAGGATAACAGACCATTATTTTGTAGTGGTAGTTCTGGCCTTGAGATCATAACGCTATGAGCTTGACTTTGAGATAGAGTTTTAATTTTCAGCCATCAAATGTGACATCAAACATGTAAAGTTGTTTGTGATTGGCTGACATAAAATCTTAAACTCAATCTTAGAATATTTATGATGTCTAGGCCTGATGGTGGTGGCAGCAATGGTAGCAACAGCAATGACAGTAGTTGGGATGGTGGTGATAGTGACTGATGATAGTCGATACAATGGTGATTAGTGTAATATTAAAAGAATATTTGGGATAGTGTAAGTGATTGATGATAGTCTATAAAAGGGGGGTTAGCATGATAATGAGAGAAGTGGGGATGGTAGTTGTAGTGACTGATGATAGAGTGAATGCAGTAGCAGTTGGGGTGATGGTAAGAGAGTAATTGGGATGCTGGTGGTAGTGACTAACAATACTTTGTTTTGAACTTAGCACATAGTATATGCACAAAAGGTTTTTGCTTTGATATGAAAATCTTGCAAATCATCAGAATGTGACACTACCTCACTGTCATCATAATACTGGCATGCACTATCCACTTTACACCAATACATTCTATTACTTTTTAAGTACATTATAAAAATGTTTACATTTATCATTCATGAACAAATATTGCTCTGAACTGTAGGGTATAGATAGTGAACTTTTGGGACTGAGGAAACAAACCAGGAGTCCCGCAAAGGGACTGATTGTCAAATGGCAGAAAAGAATTTCCAGGAATTCAAGATGAGACCATTTCTTCATTTTAACGCTAAGTTATAAAAATAATCTCTCATATCTTTAAGCAAACAGAATTTTCAAGATCTATGAAGACCATATTCATTTAGAACCAACCAGGCATCATAAGAAGTCTTTTGGAGAAAACCTTATGTCAGTATCACTATCCATTCAAAAGAAGCAGCAATAACAACATTTCCAAGATGGCCATCTTGGCAGCCATATTTGATGTAATATTGACACCATTTTCACTTAAACCAATTAGAGATCATAATAAGCCTTGCAATGAAATCCCATGCTGATATGAAATCCCATGCTGATATGAAATATGAAATCCCATGCTGATATGAAATCCCATGCTGATATGAAATCCCATGCTGATATGATCATCCATTCAGGAGGAGTAGCTATAGCAAGATTTTCAAGATACCCTCTGTGGTGCCATACTGGATGTCAAATTGGCACCCTTTTCATTAGGACCAAATACACCTTGGGATGAATGTGTGTCAAGATTCATGGCAATTTGTTTTGGAGGTGTAGCAATAAAAAACTTGAGCAAACAATTGGATGGACAAGAGACAACAGGCCATTCCACAAGTTCTTAAGGTCGATAACCAGTAGAGCTATAGTAAAACAGAAATGAGGGACACCTAATGGTAACAATCAATCATACAAAGTTACCTTCATCAGGCTCTCACTGTGCATAGATCTCTTGGTGTTGTCTGAGTCTGCTTGAATGAGACTACAATTCATCACAACATCAGACTCTTGGGATTCACACGTAATGGTCACCCTCATAATCACAAGATGCTTAAACTAAGTGCTTTTCAATATTCTCAAGAGCTTCAGTGATAAAGTTGAAGTGCATAATAAATGATTAGAACTGATATCCATCACCTTTGGAGAAAATGACAGCCTGTAAAATTGATACCTTGAACAGATATTTCTTTGAAATATTTATTACAAACTATTATGAAAAGCAGAGCGCTCTGCGCTTTTATACAGTATAATCTTAATTATAAAAGCTTTAGTGATGTAATATTTAATTTATCTGAAATATGATCCTACAAGCATTTTTGCATGTATGAAATTTCTCTCCAATTCAATATCTTCTGAAGAGATCAGATTCTCCAGTTCTAATATATTTCTATACCTGCAGAATAGACCTTGAAAGAACACATGGAGATGACTTGCTGAATTCTTTGAAGATCTCCTGTGGAAAGACAACAAAATATAAAAAAATTTCATAATAATTTTAAATGAGGGAAAAAAGTGGTTTATTCCCCCTCCCATCCCAAACCATTACATGTCAAAAATATAAAAAGATTTTATAATAATTTTAAATGAGGGAAAAAGTTGTTTATTCCCCCTCCCGTCCCAAACCATTACATGTCAAAAATGGAAAGTTGCACAAATACTCTAAACATAAGTAGCCCATATGCCCTGGCTGTGATGTTAGTTGGACCCCAATGGCTTCGGTCCTTGTTTTCCTGTATTGATAATCTCTGCTAAATGTATATTTCCAACAAAATATATAACCCCAATAATTGTAATGGTCACATTTCACACTGAGTTGCATTATAAATAGTTTCCGATAACAAGACAAAATCTTTATATCTTCCCATTCTTTAAAATAAGTGGAACTCTGCATTTTTGGGTCCCTTCTACACTGCTTATTAGATATGGACTGCTAATTTGGTTACCTCCCTTTACGTATATGTTCCACATTTTTCCATCCAACATTTTTCCTTGTAAGATAAAACCTAGCTTAATATAACTCCTCAAAACCAGAATATGTGATTCCAAGTTAACTTTATAGGCACACCTTTTTCTATATTTAAGATATGCTAATCATCCCCTACTAGTTGGTTATGATGACATCGAGAAATAATTTACAAGCTATTTATATGGCACAGTTATTTTAAGTCCATTGTTTTGGTAAGACAAATGAATGAATATAGGATAGCGTAATTTAGATATAATCAACAGCATGCATGATGCATTTTGTCATGTCAGAATGACTGATGCACTTCCATTTTCCTCATGTATATTATAACGACATTATTTCTTACCATGATTGTCTGGAAAGAATTGATGCCCACTATTGTAGTGGCAACATGTAGTTTCTCTAACAGCGTCTCCATGTAGATGACAGCATCGCTTCGGCTTCGAATCACTGTGTATCGAGGAAAAGTTGGTGGCAGCAATCTTTGATTTATCAAAGGCTCAAACCCAGAAATTGTAGGATAATCTGCAAGGATGATTCAAAGAAAATGTAGTGGAAATCAAAAATTTAGCAAGTGTTAGTGTTATCAATAAATGTACTATTCATTCAGAATGAGTGCAGCAGCAGCTACAGTGCACCTCTTTCAAACCTAAAATGTACAAATCCAGATGACTTTTGTTGCCAAATTATAAAATACAGCACATTTCAATGGAAGCAGAATCCACAAAGCCCAAAAGTTATCACAACAAATGAAAATATATACCTATATTAAAATAACTAAAGGGTCTGCATGTGTAAGCATTACCCATTGCTGCTAACAAAATAAGTGGATGCTTCATGTAACTAATTATACTAATTAATTTCTTTATATATTTACTTCATTTTTCTACATTTTTGATGAAATTTAGTATATTAGTTATGAGTTCTGATGCACCTAGACTATCATATGTTAGGCATTAACCTGGTCACAACAATATAAAACTTGGTATAGGTTATATTATATTTCCTAAAATAGTTAACTGGAATGAAATGACTGGAAATGTTAGTACAAGTGACCTTTCTGGATCACATGTCTGCACTGTCATCTTATGCCTGGGGTTGGCAACCTATTTTTCATCGTGTGCCACTTTTTTCCAGATAAAATACAAAAAGAACAAGCTTGTGCCACCAGTAAGAGAGTAACACTGTTAAAATTGAGATTATTCGCTACCCTTTGCATGCCACACAAAACCTCTTGACGTGCCACCTTGTGGCACATGTGCTGTAGGTTGCCAACCCGTCATATGTTTAACTCAATAAACACCTTATCTCCTTATCAGAATTTAATGCTGTTTTCTTTTTCACACAAGTAACATTCTTTGCTGGTTACCGGTTCTCCAGGAAAAACTGGAGAAAATATGAATGATTTTCTTAGCTATAACAATAGCTGCAGTAAATTCTGATTGGCCCAAAATACCCACCCCCAACTTTGAGAGCCACCATTAGGAAAAATAGATCCAGAATGGATTCTCAGTATCCTGTATCATGTTAATTCCAAATGCATTGCAAATAAACAGTGAAAGTAAACTCCACAATTTTGTAATTCACAGTATCCTATAAATGTCACTGTTTTTATTTAAGTGGAGACTGAGCTTGGAATCTGTATGTGACTCTTTGATCATAACAGTCTGTGAAATCTATTAAAGGATCACTGCAAATGAACAGGTGTCAATTGTGTTGGAGTTAAAATATGCACCCACAGTCAACTGAATATAGGACTGATTGGCACGGAACAAGTATCAGATTTACATTTCAATCAAAGGATTGTCAACTGAGAAAACAAAGTGGGTGCTGCCTTTACAAGCTAAGGGATTAAGGTCAGAAACACACAGGGAGTTGTTAAATTTTTCAAAAGAAGCACCCCAATTAACTGGATATATGACTATACTTGGGCACTGAGCTTGTTTCATATTTGGAGTGCTAACAATGCAGCTGTCAACTGAGAAAAGAAAGTGGGTGCTGCTTTTCCGCACTAAGGGTTTATTGCCTCATGTGCACTGGAAGATAACTTAGAAAATATAACATGGGAATTAGAACTGCCTTATACAAATCAAGTCAAAACTTTGATTATATCACTATGTTCATACAGCAAACACAAAATTAATGCAAATACAGGTTATTCAGACTAACATGAAAATGGAAGAAAGATACCAGTGGAAAACAAAAATGATGTACACTTCACATTACAATGAGTAATAATTTAATATTTTCAAATTATTAAAATCCAAATAAATGTAGATACAAGTATTGCACAATAAATGTTATAATGAAAATGATAAATACAGTGCATAACATACATGCATTTCTAGATGGGAATAGTGGCATGAAAACATACAAATATGTGAACTGATAGCATTTTGTACACAGTGTAAACATCTGGAGTTTCCAATATTATCCCCGGATTCATCAAATTTATTGCATGTTGCACTTATAAGGGCAATCCCTACACAAAATGAACACAATTTTTGGTAAAAAACATTGACTTCTTATAAATGAGTATACACACTAGTGTGGTGACACCTTCACGGTGTGATTCTGAATGAAAGGACAGTACAGAGGTCATCTCTACAGAGGTCATCCCTGCAGTATATGGCAACACTCTACGTAGTTTTTCTGTGTCTTATTTTTGCTATTTTGCAAAAGGTACTAACATAGCAGCAAATGGTATTGGGAAAGGTCTACATGCACCATGTCAGATAATCCACCCACAGATGCAATACATTATAATCTGTATGCTCACAAGATGATGGAGAAACTGTGTAAATAAAATATTTGCTTTATAAACATTTTCTTGGGTTATTTCACCCCTTTATTTTCTTCAACCCCATTACTGATCAATACCAAACAAAGCTGTCAAAATCTCAGCAGTAAAGGCATATCAAGCAACAACCAAATACTGTGAATAACTTTTGATTTGTGAGTATCATCATCTGTTTAAAAACAGAAGAATCTTTGTGGATACATAATTTTGTGATTTTGTCATTAACCCCCCCCAATCCCTGTGTGTGTGTGTGTGTGTGTGTGTGTGTGTGTGTGTGTGTGTTAACATGAATACACATGCCATCCCTCACAGCCATACAATTTCATACAAACAGGCTTAGTCATTACAGCAGCCATTGGATTGATTAGGCAAGTTATTCATTGCTAACATTTAGCAAAAAAAATCAATGATCAGCAGAGCTAAAAACCAGCACCCTTTTAGTGTCAAGTCTGTGATGTTAACCTCAGAGCCACCACAGCTACTGTCTCCATTAGTTGCCTCACATGACATCAAAGAAGGCATGCTGACTGGGTCTCTTTTAAATCTCAGAGCTTGCAAGGTGTGGGGGTGGGGTGGGGGGGTCATATTTATGTTTATAACCTATCATAACATGTAAGGAGAAAAGGTAAGGGGTGAATGGAGTTACATCCCCTCAACCTGAAGTTGGTTCAAATCTACTAATATAAGAGCAGCATACAGGTATAGGCTGAAGATGAGAAGTAGATTAACCCATGTTATTATGAAGCTAGTCATACAGAATACATTGTTTTAGATTTTATAAGCATATCAAGCTTCTGGAAGACACGGGATATCAATGGGTTGTCAAATGTAAAGTTTTGCAAGACTTTCAGTCAAAATGGAATCCCAAAATATGGCAAACTAAGTTTTTTGAGAGGTGCTCATTAAGTTCAAAGATCGGGCTATGTCTGTAACTTCTGTGGTGAAAATAGAGATTTTATCTAGAAAACGATTCAAAAGGATGTCATGTGGTGTTGCAATAGCAACTGCAACCTTGTTTCCAGCTTTCAAACTATCTGTAAACATGTATGTTAAGCCACTATAGGAAGCTCTGATTTCTTTGAGTTTACTCTGAAAAATGAGAGGGCTGATTGGAGATTGCTGGAATTGGTAAAGATCAAATAGTTTTGAGGTTTTTATGCAAGGTGATTAGTAGTGAATAGAAGTAATGGGCAGATTATTCTTTGATGTTTCTAAATGAGGTCAAAATCATATGCCAAAAGGCACAATGAAAGCTGGCTTCCATCATACAGTTTTATATCTGGGACTGAAGACAACACAATATGCAGGTTTAGATGGGTTTGAGAATGGTGTGTAATACAGTGAAGTGCCAATTTCATTCATCTGACAAAACATGATGGTTATTTGCCTCATCAAAGAAAACTAGTTATTGGTTATAATAATAGTCTTCATTTTCTATTAGCCCTTCCTAGATGGAACAGTGCCTCCAGAATGTAAATTATAATGTATTCAGTTTTGATGAAGTGATGAGAAAGTATGTATTTTCAATGATGACAAGAATATCCAGTAGTAAGAACAGTATATTGAAATCTCTGTGGAACTATGACATTCATTTAAATTCTCATATTATTAGTAGATGGAACAAATTACTCTTTAAATGTGCCACTTAATTTCATTCTTAATGCAGGGCGCAGTTAATTGTTGTAGATGTATCTGTATACTTGTACATATGATGTATATGATCTTTCTAAGTTTACAATGTTTTTACTTTATATCTATATTTTAATTCAGATGTATGGACTATGTAGTCTGAAATAAAGAATTCTCATCTTATCTTATAGAGGCTTTCTGATGCGAAATTTCTAAATGCTCCCCGACAAAGTCTAAGTCACGATTGTGCATAAGATTAAACATCTGCTGGTAAAAGATCTGTACACAATCAACCCATAATTATGATAAAATCTTACAAAAGTTACACATAGCTAGAGTAAGACCTTCCCGTTTTCTCCCCAATCTGTGCTTATCATGACTCATATCAACTGCATGGCATTTTTACATTTTTGTCTCTGAAGTAATTGCTATGTAGAAGACCAGTTAGTTTATGGTAAAAAGAAGTTTTGAAAATGTTGTTTCCTCTACAGCAGGGATAGAGAAACCAATTTTTCCTAGTAAAATATGTTTCTTCGAAAATACTTATACCCAATCATAATACCTTAGGATAACTGCCACTACCTCACAAATCCAGCCCTCCCAGGCACTACATTAAGCTAAAGGGAGCTAAAAGTTGTTTGCCATCAGGCAGTGATCTCCCCTTACATCTAAGACTTGGTGGCACAGTGTAAGAATATCCCATTTATTACTGAAGTGGAGGGCACGCTCCTATGGATTCAATGCAACTGCGGGCAGCAAGTATTTTCAAAGAAACATTTTACTAGGAAAAATTGGTTTCTTCTTCAAATATATTACCCAATCATAATACCTAAGGAGAATAGGTAAGACATGGAGGGAGGTATATTCCCTTACCCCAGAGACAACATCTCTGGCCCCCTAAGGTATTGAGACAACTTCTAAGCAACCCGACTGAAAGAAACTCCATCTGTCGGGGTGCAGCTTCAAGAAGGTAAACATTTTCCCCTGCAAAATCAGCAGAAGTTGTGAAGCTATATCTTAGGAAGCTGTTGATCGATCTGGAAGGGAGACCTGTTGAGCTGCAGAGATAGGTGCAACCATATCGAATTGGCCTCCCTGGGATGACAAATCTCGGAGATAAATGCTACAGAATGTGGACTCTTATCTCCGTCCCATAGCCTGACTGATGTTAGTTAGCGAACAGTTCCAGTCTGATGTTAGGTTGGTGGCAACTGCTTGAATCTCTTCAGCCAAAGTGTGCAAAAGTTCATTGAGCTGGGGTCATTTCCCTATATGCTGAGTGAATAACCCCCTTACTCCAGGATGTGATATTCTGTTCCAATCAATACTCCTGTTCTTTTATAAAAAGGAGAAAGAGGTGATATCTCCCTCAACACAACGACTCTGTTTGTATTAATGAATCATCTGAAAGCCTGGACTGGGTATTGCAGGTGGTCTTTAGTTGATGTTTCCAGATGAGACAGAGGGTTTGTGACAAAAGATTAGAAGAGAAATGGTTTTTGGCGATGAAAGAGGATGCTATCATGAATAGGACTGACCAGTCTTGTTGGAACTTGCATGTAAATCGGGTCAGCTGATAGGGCATGTATTTCGAGAATTCTGCCTGCAGTTGCTAATGCCACGAGGAAGCAGGTCTTGTATGAAACGAAGCACCAGAGATGCCACTGAAAATGATTCAGAAGGTGTCTTACCCACCCCAATTCATCCCCATGATAGGTTCTGATTGGAGCCTAGGGTTAACATTTCTGGCCATGTATACACAAAGTTGGTGAGATGGTCAGATAAGTCTTGGGTTGTCCGATATTCTCTCTCCAATGATGATGAAAGGTGTTGGTGATCGTGGAGTGTTAACCTTGGACTGTACTCGATGTTAACTTGCTCTCTTTAAAGAGCCATAGGAGGAAATTAGCTATTGGTGGTATCGATGCCTGGAGAGGTAAGATATGTTCGTTTGCTCACCACTGGGTGAAACTGTGCCATTGACCTTACATGCTTTCGGAGTGGAGGGCCATCGTGCCTGAGCAATTCTCTCCACAAAACTGGTTGCGAAAATGTTTAATTCTGAGGGCCTGTTTGAGATGATCCAGACGTGCAGGTTTGGGGCTCTGGACAAAGATGAAACAACTGCCATCATGGTTATATGAGTAGATGATTGAAAACCCTAATTATGTGGGGTTTTCGATGCAAGTCTGATGAGGTAGTTAATCCACAACTTCTCCAGCAAATCAATAAAATTATACACACTCTGTAATCAATAGCAAATCAATAAAATTACACACTCTGTAATCTGCAGCAAATCACTATAATAATACACTCTGTAATCTACGGCAAATAAACATAATAATACACACTCTGTAATCTATGGCAAATAAACATAACAATACACACTCTGTAATCTATGGCAAATAAACACAGTAATACACACTCTGTAATCTATGGCAAATAAACATAACAATACACACTCTGTAATCTATGGCAAATAAACATAATAATACACACTCTGTAATCTATGGTAAATAAACATAACAATACACACTCTGTAATCTATAGCAAATAAACACAGTAATACACACTCTGTAATCTATGGCAAATAAACATAACAATACACACTCTGTAATCTATGGCAAATAAACATAATAATACACACTCTGTAATCTATGGCAAATAAACATAACAATACACGCTCTGTAATCTATGGCAAATAAACATAATAATACACACACCGTAATCTATGGCAAATAAACATAACAATACACACTCTGTAACCTATGGCAAATAAACATAGTAATACACACTCTGTAATCTATGGCAAATAAACACAGTAACATACACTGTAATCTATGGCAAATAAACATAACAATACACTCTGTAATCTATGGCAAATAAACATAACAATAAACACTCTGTAATCTATGACAAATAAACACAGTAATACACACTCTGTAATCTATGGCAAATAAACACAGTAACATACACTATAATCTATAGCATATCACTATAATAAGCAGCTATTTCCTAAATTAAGATACTTCCCTATGTTGTTAATACCGATGTTGATAGTGTGCTGCCTGGAGATAACATCTATATCCTGGGCATATCCATACATCCCTGTCATCAGTATAGCTTTCTGAATAAGTACCATATATCCTGGGCTTAGCTTTCTAAGAGGGTGGGACCTACCTTAACTGTCAAATATCTGTCTTTTAAAAAACTGGATTTAAGATATGCAGGGGAGCAATTAGCTCTAGTGGTGCTAAAAGCTTTCTCTAAGTAAAAAATGATGGCTACTATGATTTCTTTATGACATCATCTCCAACCATTGTCTCTATATAGTCAGCTGTGGTCCTCCTGTATCTGAATCCACAATGAATCTCTTGAAGTATTTTGTTAGATTCAACTCACTAAACGAGTCTGATATTTATCATTTGTTTTTTGGTTTTGCAAAGACAGCATGTTTATATTATGGGACTATATAGTTGGATGGGTTGGTACTATCCTTGGGTACTGGTGTCACCACTGCTTTTTGCCACAACATGATATCACCTGGTCCTGCTCAAGTGTCATCATGGTGTCAGTCAAGAGAGCCTTGTAGTCTTGTAAGTGTGAAATGTTTGATGTTATTTACAGCATTGGCACATTTCCAATTTAAAAGGACCATTTCATTCAGGGTTTTTAAAATGGTATTAGTTTTCGGAATAGTTTTCTGCTAATGAATTATCTGAGTATATTTTAGACACTGTTTGAAATTTCAGGTAGGGCTGTGACCAATTTATCATTTTTTTATAGTGTTTGATACAGCTGATTTTTGGGGGGCCAATGAATTATGAATTACTGACATTTTTTGGCCAAAGAGTTACTCTATCATGTTCAAATCTGATATAACAGTGTGAGTTAAACCTAGAATGATAGCATCTCCATGTTTTCATCGTACTCTCTCTAATAATAATATATATGGTACTTATTTAAATTTTACACTGTTTGATTGTCATTTAAATCTCTTATTTCATTCCCAGACAGAATACCTGCAAGCCAATTCAAATCATAGTTTGCCAACATGTTTCAGAATCAGGATTGTATTCCTAGTATCTTCCTGGAGCAAAAGAAACACCTTAGATATGTTTATATTTTCTGAGCAAGCACCTGTCAAATCTGACTTAGAGAGAGACTGACACATTTCCCCCTTATCTTCTTTATTCAGTTTCCATATCTGGCCCAGACCTAGCGGTTGGCTGTATTACTTCTTATGTATATGGAAAGTAGTCACTACCACAGAGATTATCAACAACTTCCCAAGTAAATTAAATGGATTGCCAAAGGACGAATCTAAGGAGGATGATACTGTGGCAGGATGTCAACAGGAATACAACTTATCACGATTAAAAGAACCTTCATACCTCATATGTTTAAAATACTTACCATTCTTAGTTGGTTCCTTTTGCTCTGGCTGAATTCCCAAAGAAATTGAGGCAGTCATCGAAGGGGTTAACTCCTGTAGCTGAACTATCAGTTTCTGAGCTTGTTCTATACCTTCACACTGAAAAGGTGAAATATGGTATCATGTTGATTCATTAATTCATTTCATAATCTTGGACCATCGTTCTTTTGACTTTTACTTTCATCTGTGTAGCATGATCAGTGCCATTGTTCAGGTGATTCTATATTTTTTAAAAGAGTTCCTTGAAAAATTACTTGATAAAACTCTTTTACAAGCAAAACACATTTTTCAGTCCAAGGACATTTTAAAAATTATATTTCATTATTATTCAGCAATATAAACTAAACAAAAGAATCTCCCAAAAACATACTATGAAGTCTCATAAAAACTGCTTTCACATTTCTCACTAATGACGGTGGCAACAGGATTTTGGGTAGACATCAGTGACTTACAAATCTACCTGCTCACCTACCAGGACAAGTTCAAATTAGGCTCAAGCAAGCTCAAGTGTCCAAGGTACTTTCCCCAAGTCCTTATAATCGAGAGAGGAAGAAAGGGATCATGCTCCATTTGTAATGCTTAATATTCTGCAAGTTTTATACCCTGCAAGTTTGCCTAAATATATATATATATATATATATATATATATATATATATATATATATATACACAGTGGAACCCGCTATAGCACGCTCCGTTATAACATGAATTCCGATATAACACGGTCGTGGCATGGCTCCCGAAATTTCATTTACCTTTTACCTTGTAAAAAAAAAAAAAAAAAAAAAATTCTTATAAGTAAGAGAAATAAAATATGTAAAAAGTTTTATTATCATTTTGGAAAAGAGATTGCAGATAAATTCGAATATAAGATGATTGTGGTGTGGTTCCTGAAATATCATATACATGTATTATTCTCGTACACGGAAAACATTTCTTATTTGGGGAGGTAATCGCATATGGATTCGAACATAAAACAATCGTGGCGTGGCTCCTAAAATTTTTTAATTTAACCAATTTCTTACAGTTTTGTGCCAAAATAAACATCAGAAATACGAGTTTCTGAACCAATGGCTGGGCCTTTTGAGAACTTTGATCTTTGTTTATTGTTGAAAAATGACAGCTCATAAGTGTTAATCTTATTATTACTGATCCATGAGCAATGAAGCCATCAAGTCTACTTTGTGTTTGTCTTCAATGCATTCTGTATACAGTCATTGCTCAAACAATATCCGACATGTTCTCTAAACTGACTACACAACTTAGCAACAAACAATGCGGCAGTTGATAAAAGATTCTCACCTGAATTTATAGATCAATTAATTTAAGTACATTGCTCATCATCAAAGTCAATTACCAAGCTAAACTTTTTCAAATTATGGGGTAACGATTTATAAAACATCAAAGAAACGAAAGCCGCTAACATGTGCGCGTGGCTTGGCGGTGTTGTTTTATGCAATCAGTTGACCAGAATAATGTTGTCCACTTCCTAATATCAGTTTTTAAAGTGAATTACAGAAGAGAACTTGTGAAAAAGATTGTTTACAATGAAACCTCCATCCAGGCGACACTATAAAGTTTAAATCTGAAAGAAGTAATGTACCTCAGCGGCAAATCTTGGGATGCCATTACGACCAGATGCATTGAGAAATGCTGGGAAAAAGGACTTGGGGCAGCATTTACTATTACTCAGGATAACAGCGGTGATGATGATGATAGTTTATTTAATAGATTTTCTGAGAATGATGTGTTCGAGGCTGAGAGGGCATTTGGGAAGCTGATGCAGTCACACGGCTGTGTTAATGAATGGAGACACAAGATATTGACTATGTTCGAATTCTTCAGTTAAGAAATATGATTGACTTTGTGAAGAGCAAACATGACAGTAGCAGAAAGCAGCTGAAAATCACTGAGTTTTTCAAACAATAATAAAGTATTACAATTCACGGATGAGAAAATTTAGCAGTATGAAATTTATACAGACACCGTTTTTTAACCTTCGGACGTACTGTTCCATCATTCGGTATGTAATATTTCCTATTTATTTTTCCACTGAATTCAGACACATAATGATCTGTGACAAAATTATTAAATATTTTAAATCTGTGTGTGGATATTTTCGATGGAAATACTTGTATTGTGGAGTCAATGTATGTGATTCGATTCACAGATGAGTACACGGTGTTGATACTCTATTCATGTTATAGATTAGATATGTATATATAAACTATACACATGTATGTACCAATGCGTGGTTCTCTGAATAAAGAAATATATTATATATGCAATCTCTGTTATCACTGCAGGTGTTTTCTCATTTAATATACATTGATTTAAAATGGTAATTATGTCAATGAAGCACACGTTTCTGCACCCGTTTTCATTACCACCCCAACCCACCCCGCTAACCCTGCAAATTTGTTGGTACTGTACATGGTTGCTTATAACACGGTTCGGTTCATAACACAGTCGGGTTCTAATGGCTCCCAACTACTGTGTAATAGCGGGGTCACACTGCATATATATACATATATATATATATATATATATATATATATATATATATAAATTGTACATCATTTCCATTATGCAGATAATGTCAAAATCAGTCTCACATTTCTAGCATAGACATGATCATGTGAATATTAACAACTTAAAGCATGTTTTTACATATAAGGAATAAATATTTCTTTAAACTTATCAGTTCCATTTTAATTGTAATATTTTACGTATCCAGAATTTGCTTTCTTACTGGTCCAAATTTGCTTTAGGCAGTTTGTGAGCTTGCCTGCTCTAAAAAAATTGGCTAGTCAAAGATTGTTTTGATGCATGTCACCAATTTTAAGGAGAGTAAGTGTTAATTGTTAATGGTAAAACTTTCTATGGCAAGTGTGTTTAGGAAATGTTTAACCACCAAGAAGATTTATTTTGTTCAAAGTGTAATTGATATACCAAATATGTACAAGGTGTTAATAATTTGTTGTTTACATGATATTTACAGAAGACCGATAGAAACCTACTGCTTGGTAAACATTTAAGTAAATAAAAATAAGTGTTTTCAATCTGAAAATGTTGACTCATCAAATATTTTGATGCATGTTACCAATTTCAAAGTGACTAGATGATAATTGTAAAATAAATAGATAATATAAATGTTCACAAAGTTAAAAAGAAGACAAAAGTTTAAATAAATACAATGCGATTTCCTTAAAATTTCCCTTATTTTATCTCATTGTTTTTTTCCTCATGTTGGGATATTATGTTTGGGGCATGCTCATTTTTCCCATCTGTTTGCCCTGGGCAAGTTTAATTTTTTAAAAATTTGATCATGAATTAAAGAATGTGTCTACAGTAGTGATTATTGCCATTTTTCCAGCACATTAAATCTTTCCTAATCAGAAATAAAATTAGTAACAATACTTAAGTCCATCAGCTGTGATAATCACCAAGCTAAAATAATCTTAATAATCAGAATATACAACAATTTAATATTTAATAATTTAATAAACAAAATATTTACTGCTGACATGATTATACTGTTACTGGATGCCATTCTTTCGTGCCATCATTGATAGACTAGTTTCTTTAATATTAACTGACTGGATCTCTCACAAACTTGCAAAGACCTAAAGAAGCCAAATTTAAAGAACCAGTCTATAAAATTAAAGGCTTTTTAATTATCATCTGCATGAATCATTTACCTTATCTTTCCCAAAAGCCAACAGCATCATGAAGAACTGTTTGTAAAATTTCAATCTTGTGTACACAGCCATGGCTAATTCATGCTGAAAGGAGGGTAGAGAAATAATTTAAAAAAAAAAAAAAGAAAAACACATATTTAACTGTATAATCACACACTGACATTATAACACATTTATATTATAAACATTCCATTTCTACCATGATATCTTCTAAACTGCACCACCTTAAATAATATAAAAGAAAAATAATTTCTGAAGGATTAACCATAAAAAACCATGTCAATAACCTGTAAAGACTTGAAAATGCAATAATTAATCTTCTCTTAATTCTATCAATGATAGATACAGGTATCCACCAACTTAACTGATTTCAACTCCAGCAAATTTCGTGTGAGCACAATTTCATATGATTTTTTAAAAAATTTTCTTCTAGTGAAGACTTAAAATTATGAAATTTGTTGTCTAAAACAAAAAAATAAATTAGGATTTGTACCAGCTAGTAAACTGAGTTACATATTTTTCGATGAAACTGAAAGATAGTGAAAACCAAAATATAGAATTATGCAATTGCAAGTTATGTGACCACTCTTGGGAATGCAGCTATTGCATAAGTCGGGGGTTGGAGTTGTTGAACTTGTTTTTTAAAAGGCATTTTGGACACATGATTGGCTATATCATGCTGAGGAAATGGGAGCTAAGTACTTTTCCAAGGACAAAGAAAGCACCTGATCCATGCATTTGGATTGATAGTCAGATGCTCTGCTACATGGCTCCCCTGGCCTCAAACAATCCTAATGTTTAAGGTTAGAAAATTGTTTCTCTGCCTTCCCCTTATGCAATTTGAAACAAAATGAAATTCTAAGCCAAACAAATTCAACATACATGCCCACATCTCTCTCTCTCTCGCTTGGATGAAACATACTAAACAAGAGTCTCTTGAAGGGACTGATACTCTACTGGCCAAAAAGAACTTCCAGGAATCCGAGTATACCATTTCTTCTTTGTAAATGCTGGGTGATGAAACCATCCCTGATATTATTAATCAATAACAAGATTGTAAAGATGGCCACCATGGTGGCCATCTTGGAGGTCAGATTGGCATTATTTCCATTTAGGACCACCTAAATATCATAAGAAGTAATTTAGTGAAAACCCTGTGTTGATACGATCATCCATTCAATAGAAGCTATGCATTTTCTTCAAGATGGCTCTCACAGTGACCAAAATGAATGTCATATCAGTATCATTTTCATTCTGGCCAACTAAATATAATAAGAAGCCATTTGGTGAAAACCCCATGTTGCTATAATCATTCATTGAGGAGGTGTTGCAACATAAAGATTTTCAAGCTAATGACCATGGTGGCCATACCTTTTGAGGTCAGTTCGGCATAATTTTAATTTAGGACCAAGTAGAGTGTAAGAAGTCTTCTGGTTAATACCTCATGGACATCTGATTTTCCATTAAGGAGGAACAGTGATAAGATTTTCAAGATAGCTCCAAAGTTAGCCATATTGGATGTCAGACTATGACCATAATCATTTAGGACCAACCAGATGTCATAAGAAATCTTCTGGTGAAAACCCCATGTCAATGTCTTTCTGTTTAGAAGGAGTAGAAAAAGCAAGACTTTTATGATGGCTGCCATGGTGGTCATATTGGATGTCAGACTGGTACCATTTATATGCAGAACCAAACACACATCATAAGAATTCTTTTAGTGAAAACCTCATCCTGATATGACCATCCACTCAGGAAGTAGCAGTCAGATTTTCAAGGTAACCATTATCGTTGCCATACTGGATGCCAAGGCAACACTATTTTCAGTCACGAGCAACTAGACCTTACGATGAAACTGTGTGTAAAGTTTCATGGAAATTCTTCAGGAGGTTTAGGAGTAGTGATAACAAACTTGATGACAAATAACACGCTATCGCATAAGCTGTTCTGGTCTATGAGTAGTAGAGCTAAAAATTACATGTAAACTAAATAAAAAAAAACAGATGACCCAAACTTTCATATCATGTGATAAATTAGCAATTAATCACCTGAAATTGTTAAATATTCTCAAGACCAAATTTTATCACGATCATTTTTTGTTTCTGTATAAAGGTGGAAATAAAAACTTAGGTTGTCATAACTTACCTCTTTTTCTAAACTCTCATTTTTCTCCTCACCCTGTTTACTCCTTGTGTTCTGAAGAAAGCGGATATCACAGAATACAGTTTATACATAAAAAATATTTCTTTCACAAATGGCCTACAATATAATAAAACTGAGGGACATAAGAAGCAATAATTAAAAAAATTAATTAAAATCAATAATAGTAGCAACTAAAGCAATTAGCGATGGATGCATCATAAAAAAGTGCCCCACTCACTGCGGTTTGTTTGTCAGTACCTTAAACAGAAAAACTTGTTTCAAGAAACAAAGTTAGGACAATGGGCATTCACGGGCAACAGCTCTTCTAAATGAAGATATGGAGTACTGGGAATCCATGTCTCTGAGGATCTTAACAATATAAAGCTGCATGCCAAATTTAGTCAAAATCCAGCAATAATTGGTAAAAGACTGCTATGGAAACCAAATTCAGGAAGATGGCCAAACAAGGGCCTTGACTTTTAAATAAAATGAAACACTGGATATTAAACTTATTCAAGTCTTCTCAATAAAATGCAGCATGTACATTTTGGCTGAATTCAAACAAATCTTGGTAAAGCAATGCTGCAGAAACCAAAGACAATACAACAGGCAACTGGGGTGCATAACTCTTGTAACTGATATCATGGAACGTTAGGAATAAACTTCATTAAGGTCTTATCAACATAATGGTATATACTAAATTTGGTGGGGCACTGAGTGACAGAGTGGTCTAAGGTGCAAATCCTTATGGACCAGTGCATTGTCACCAATGTCTGCATGGGTCTCGCGATCAGCCAATGTAGGTATGTGAGAAAGCTTGCCAGAAGCTTTTCTGGGTCAGTGATTCTTTCTGGGATTTACCAGGTTCTTCCTCCACCAATTATGCTGGCCTCCATGTAAAGCCTATCTTGTGCTGAAAAATGATGTTAATCCTCATAACAACAATAACAGCAACAAAATTTGGCTAAAATCCAATTTAAAGTAATACTGCAGAATCCAAAATTATGAGGATGGAAAATCTGGTACCATTAACTCCTCCAAACGAAGCATTTGAAAGATGCAAAATAAATGCATTCAGTGACAAATCAATATAAAGCTACATGCCAAATTAGATGAAATCAAACAATCCTTTGTAAAGCTAAGGTTCAAAAACAAAGTCTGAAACAAATACAATCAGGGGGAATAACTCCTGTAAATGAGGTCATCAAATGTTGGAAATCAAACTCATTCAAGATCACATCAATATAAAGCCATTGATAACATTTAGTTGAAATCCAAGAAAACAAAGGTACAAGAATGGACATTGAGGAAGCATAACTTCTGCACATTATGTTATAAGAAGCTGAAAATCAATCTCAATCAAGTTCTATATGTAAAATTTGGTTAAATCATACAAGCCTTGGTAGGGCTATGCTGCAGAAACCAAACTGAGATGTATGGACAGTCAGGGACTGTAGGACTATATGAATTCCTATAGTCATACAGGATACAAGGAATTCCTATAGTTAGGTAGGATACAAGGAATTCATATAGTCATACAGCATATAAGGAGTTTATATAGTCATACAGGATACAAGGAATTCTCTATCCGACATGACCATAGGAATTCCTTGTATCCTGTATGACTATATGAATTCCTTGTATCCTACACGACCATAGGAATTATTTGTATCCTGTATGACTATATGAACTCATTGTATAGTGCATGACTAAATGAATTCCTTGAATGTTATATGACTATATGAATTCCTTGTATACTATATAATCATATGCATGCCTTGTATCCTATATGACTAAGAAACCCTTGTATCATAGATGACTATATGAATCCCTTGTAACCTTTTTGGACTATATGAATCCCTTTATTCCTACATCACTATATGAATCCTTTATACCCTACATGACTACCGAGGGGGGTGGCTATTGCTAAATAATGTCTTATGGGGTATAGTAGGGGAGCACTGAGGATAACCAAGGGGCGGTGGCCCGAAAAAGTTTGGGAATGACTGCTTTATATCCTACATGATAATATGAATCTCTTGTATGCTACATGGATATATGAAGTCCTTGTATCTTATATGACTAAATCAATTCCTTGTTTCCTATATCATTATATGAATCCATTGTATTCTAAATGATTATATGAATTCCTTGTACGTGTGTGTGTAAGATTTGGATTTTTAATGTAGCTTTAACAAATTTTCAGTCATATCAGTACAATGTCTGAAGCTTGACAGTTTATAGTGATGTCTAGCACTGACGCATCATGCTGCAGACATGTAGCATGATGTCCCAATCAGTCACATTATCCTGACATCAGGCCGACCAGTCCTAATACTAACCTCTTAATGCTGAGCGCCAAGTGAGGCAGCTGTTAGTACTATTTTTATGTCTTTGGTATGACTTGGCCAGGGTTCGAACCCCCGATCTCCCCCATCCGAGGTGGACGCTCTAACCACAAGGCCACAGGAGCAATCTGTTCCTTGTATCTTATATGACTATATGAATCCCTTATATCCAAATGGCTATATGAATCCATTGTTTCCTATATGACTATATGAATCCCTTGTATCCTACATGACTATATGAATCCATTGTTTCCTATATGAATTCCTTATATCCAAATGGCTATATGAATCTCTTGTATCCTACATGACTATATAAATCCACAGTTTCCTATATGACTATATGAATCCCTTATATCCAAATGGCTATATGAATCCCTTGTATCGTATATGACTATATGAATCCCTTATATCCAAATGGCTATATGAATCCCTTGTATCCTACATGACTATATGAATCCATTGTTTCTTATATGACTATATGAAACCCTTTTTATCCTATATGGTTATGTTAATTCCTTGCAGCCTATATGGTTACATTAATCTCTTGTAAAGCATGTAACTGTATACTCCCTAGTATCTTTTATGATTATATTAATCTCTTGTATCCTAGATGATTACATTAATCCCTTGTATAATAGATGATTACATTAATCCCTTGTATCCTAGATGATTATATTAATCCACTGTAACCTAGATGATTACATTAATCCCTTGTATCCTAGATGATTACATTAATCCCTTGTATCCTAGATGATTACATTAATCCTTTGTATCCTACATGATTATATTAATCCCTTGTATCTTAGATGATCACATTAATCCCTTGTATTCTAGATATTACATTAATCCCTTGTGTCCTAGATGATTACATAAATCCCTTGTGTCCTAGATGATTACATAAATCCCTTGTGTCCTAGATGATTACATAAACCCTCTGTATCCTACATGATTATTATAATCCCTTATATCCTACATGATTATATTAATCCCTTGTATCCTACATGATTACATTAATCCCTTGTATCCTAGATGATTACATTAATTTCTTGTATCCTATATGATTATATTAATCCCTTGTACCCTTATGAGTTTACTGTACTCATCCTCAACTTCCTTCATCATCCCTGTGACCCGCATATCTGTGACCTCTCCAGCCATTTTGAAGCCATAGGTCATAGTCTGAAAATCCTCCTATATAAGAAGAGATCACACTGTTAAAAAATGAAGTTAGCTTACACTATTCAAAGTACCATTCTAATATAATATTCAATATCAATATGTAATGTAGGATTTGAAGTTAGCTTACTCTATTCAAAGTGCCTTTATTGTGGAATATTTTATATGAATAGTTAATGTAATCTATGTTAGAGAGAAACAGTTTTCTTTACTTTTTATCATTTCTATAAAAAAAATTTCCAAAAGTGAGATCCTTTGGACCCAATATTGTTTACCTCCTAGTAGTTGTGAACATAAAAATACAAAATTGAAGTCATTCACTGCCCTCCATTTCCCATTTTAATAAGAAAATGTTGTTTTTTTAAAATAACAGTTAAATTTGTAATAAGTCGTTACATGTTAATACACATAAACATTCAATTAAATCAATTCATTCATATCTAATATTCATTTTTGATCAATTAAGGATGTCCATTTAAACGTATGTGGTACTCAAGGAAAGCATTAAAATACTTGCCAGGGTGGTCTGATGTCTCTCAAAAGTTCTTATGAAGATGAGACAAAATTATAAATTACACCTACTACACAATGAAAGCAACTTTCCAATGTCACAAGAATGTTCTACAGGAACAGCACTAAAGAAATTACCATTTCTTTAATGTTATTTGAGAAGATAAAGATCTATCGTGTTAATGCTTTGAACTGTGTATCTAAAATGGTGTGTTTAAATCAGTACATATTCCAATGAGAACTTTGAACTGTGTATCTAAAAAGGTGTGTTTAAATCAGTGTATATTCCAATGGGAACTTTGAACTGTGTATCTAAAAAGGTGTGTCTAAATCAGTACATATTCCAATGGGAACAAAGTGACTTTGAGTAGCACAGTACATGGATTAGACATGCCTTGGGAAATTTAGTTCATTCAGTTCCATGGACTTTTATTTCAATTTACCTCCTCAAAAACTGATGCCCTGTTGACTTTGTCTCGGATGAGATCCACAATCTTCAATATACAGAGAGAGAAAGCTTTGAGACATCTGTCCTCTATCAAGTGGGGGTCATGAAAATACAAGTTGGTGAAAACTGTCTGGGCCAAGGAATGACCTTCTAACCATGTCACCTGAAAATGAGGAAAGTAAATACAATTACACTATCTCTAATGGAAAGTCAACAGATGGGGCAGCTTTTGTCCTTAAGGTCTAATACCATTATTTCTTTCAGATTTATTCTCATTCAGTAAATGGAAAGATGAATGCATCCATTTACACATAAATATAGTTTTACATATTTTTCTCTTTCTCTACATTAAAGAATGGCAATCATTCCCTGAATGGTCGAATGCCAAATGGAAATATCACAATTACCAAAGGCAATGAAGGCCATCGCCATATTTTACGTAATCTTTATACACTTTAATATTTCCCACAGTCCACCCATAAAAATAATTTTTTTTCATAAAATTTTCAGATAGAAGTTTGATTTATTATTGAAAATTTTTATTTTTTTGTATAAGTGTGAAATAAAGATGCTGGATACAATCAATTCTTCAGAAGAAGCAAAAGAGATATTTATCAGATTTTAAAGGACTGACTGTAGAGACTTCTGGTGCAACAGTGCAAAAGAAGTGTTCTGTCAGCAAATCATGGACTGTGTTGCTGTTCCTAAGGAAAGGGCAGAGACAACAGTATTTGAACAGTAGGGAATCAATATGAATAGGGCTTTGATGAGCTAGTGATGACACATTGGTCATGAATGGTAAACACAATGGTGTTGGTGCAAAGTCACGTGAAGAACGCTGTTCAAGTTTGATACAGGTATAATCTCTAGTGCACAGACCGGCAATGGCAGGCATGTATATTTCCTTATTCAATGGCTACAAGCTAACATTAAAGAAAGTTTATTAATTCTACAGCAACTCTACCATACACTACAACAAAATGATGGATATGCAAGATGTTGTAGAGGATGAGGATATTCAGCATGTCATGATGATGAAACCAGCAAGTTTCAGGTGACTTTCCTCAGAGGAAGCAGTCAGGGCAGTGTCTGACATGCTGCTGTGGAGAGTAAGGTGGCCAACAACATATCAGAAGCAAAAGGGCTGTTAAAAAACTCTATACTAACCAGAGCCTTCTTGTCGGATATGTTGTGCGCTGTTGGGAAGATGATTTGGATATTCCAGTTGGACAGTGTGAACATTTCTCCTGTAAATATTATGTTTCACGGTTCCAAAACAAAGATGGAAAATTACAGGATGACACTGGAAAGAAACTTACAAAGGAATATGAACTGTGTGACAATGGAAGTTATGATGGTGTGAAAATTCAGGATAAACAGTGGGTAGAATCCATAATAACCAACACCTGAATGTACTTATCTCAAACTGAGTCACAGTTCCATGAGGACCATATGAATATTTTAGCATCCTCAACTCTGACTTTATTCCCAGACAGCTGTCAATAGACAATCATGGAAATGATGCACTCACCGAACTTCGAGCACATTATGGTAAAGAGTCCTGTGTAGTAAAATGGGCAAGAATAGAGAAAGATTTATTCAAAACCAAGGGTAAAATCAGGGATAGGTCTGCAGGCTGCATATTTGGCAGTGTGCAGGAGGTACTCAGTCTTGTTTTCAGACTTTGCTGTTTTAGCCAAAGTGTTGCTGATTTCACCTATAATATCAGTGGTTTGTGAGTGAGGTTTCTCATCACATAATCATATCAAGACAAAGCACTGTGGATAGCTGAAACAAGAAATTGATGAGGGTGATAGAAGGTCCTGAACTTGAGGATTCTGATCCTATACCTGCAGTAAAGGCTTTTGTTAAAGTTTAAGAAAATTAGTGAATGCAGAATAATGTGCTGCTACCAAATAAAATGAAACAAGTGAATGAAAGGTGGTCATAAATTTCTTCTTTCAGTGCCTTGGCAAATTTATTTATCTGAAATTAAAGTACTAAAATAAATTAATATTGAAAAGAAATTTTAATCTCTTCCTTGAATCCTTTTGGTCATGCACAATTGTAAACAATTACAAGAGAAAGCCACTAAGAAATGATATTGTTGTAACATCAAACACAAGCACAATTATAACTGTTCTCAACCACCTTCAACTTTCATTCCTTTAAGATAATTCTAAATATTTCACAATGAATGATGATTAGAAACTTGATGATATTTATATGGGTGACACAACAATACACTCATAACGTCCTGAATTACTGCATGGAAAAAAAGGCTACCTTTTTGGGAATTCTATTTTTCGGTCTGGAACTTTTTTCAAGGAATGAGTCCTGAACTCCAACTTCAAAATTCTATGGAGAACCCCATAATATGTAATGATTCTCTATATAAAAGCAATCAGTTGTAAAAATCAGAGCCATCTATAAATAGCAGCAGGAGAGCTGAACAGACCACTTGCCTGAGACATTAAAGTTTTTGTCTGAGACATTAAAGCTTTTGTCTTAATAATGAAAACTTCTTTAATTGACCAGATTTTTTCACAATCTGGTCACTACGCGTTGGTCGTTCAGCAGCTCTCCTGCTGCTATAAATTAAACAGCTATTATAGATATTATCAATAATGAGTACTGGAGAACCACACTCAGCTAAATTAGCTCGAGAGCGACTAGAGGCAATTAAAAAATATCTACCCGTTCGTGATTCTGTTAAGCAACAACTACAATCGCGTCAGGAATCTCAAGTGGAATTTACAGAGGGTACAGAAAAATTATTTAAGCCGATTGTTGAACCAACGAAGAAAATTGTTACAGCAACTGAGGCAACACAAAGAGCTCTTGCAACATTGCCTGCTGATATTGCTGGCCGTATTCAAGCAGCTCAACCACCACCACAACCACAAGCACCACAACCACCACAACCAGCGCCTAAAAGACCAAGAACTAATATAAGAGATAAATTCACGCCTGAAGGTATTGCTGCTATCAAGGACCCAAACCAAATACTTGATATTGCCGCGTATGGATATTATGAAAGAGAAAAATATGTAAAACCAGAATATGTTAAATCTCTAAAACATGATCATTGGATCAAGGATGTATATCGTATCCTTGTTGATATTCCAAAAATTAGATCTAGTAAAGAAATTGACGATTTTAACAAATTTGGCATGGCTGTAAATAGATATATAGAAGAGGTTGAACAAGGTAAACGATTATCACCACCACCACAATTTGAATTACCACCACAATTTGAATTACCACCACCACAATTTAAATTACCACCACCACAATTTGAATTACCACCACAACAAGTAATGGAACAACAACAACAAGCAATGAAACAAGAACGAGAACAACAACAAAAACGACAACAACGAGAACAAGAACGACAACAACGAGAACAAAAACGACAAGAAGAAATAAAACAACAACAAATGAAACAACTACAACAAATGCAACAACTACAAAAAAAACCTCCAAAACCATTTGAGCAATACCTTCGTGATTATCCAGAATCACCAAAAACACCACCGAAACCAAGTAAAAAGAAACCACCGAAACCAAGTGAAGAAGAAGAATTTGAAGACGCTCCCGGAGCAACTGGAAGTGGTCTAGGAAGTGGTCTTATTACTTGTCCCAATAACGTTTTTGCTGATGTCGATCGATTAGAAATTCTCATCGGAGGAAAACGAGCTGGTAATAATTCTCCAGAAATCATTAATGAAGCAGCTGATATTTGTAAACGATTATTTAGTGGCGGCATCATGGATATTAATGTATATCGGTCTCTTATTAATGAAATCAGTGACGATGTCACTTATGATTATTATAGTGATTAAGTATGTAATTAGTGATAAAAACAATTAATAATAACAATGATCGTGCATGGTACTCAACGTGGACCTACCATGGTCAGGGTAATAAACTCTCGATTACCGATATACAGAGCAACCTACGGAGATGGACTAGGTGATGTTATTCAGGGTCTGTTTAGAAGGATAGCCCCAAAAACAATACCGATTGCAAAGCAACTAGGAATGAAAGCTATTGATGT
>JAECUM010093556.1:0-61819 GCA_016617855.1 Megalonaias nervosa | reverse complement strand
ACGCAAACTATAAGGTCATTTGCAGTTTTCTCGTTCATTGTGTGTGTGTGTGTGTGTGTGAGAGAGAGAGAGAGAGAGAGAGGTTAAAACTGAATAGTCACTCAGGTTTTGTCACTATAGCTTTTCGTGGTGCATGAGAGATTGACTGCCGTGTTGACAATGACTACAGATGAACGGTAACAGGTCACAGCTGCTACGCTGTTATAGTTTTTAAAAAAAATGGTGGCCTTGAAATGTGTATATATTCGTGTCCATGCATATATTCATATATACTAGAATGTACTTAGGCAAATAAGTATGCATTTGTATCTTTATGTATGTATGTAGGTAGGTAGGTAAGTATGTATGTACGTTTCACACACTCGTACACAATATGTCATGGATATTCATACCAACCTCGAATGCATCCCCCTTCGAAAATTCGGTAACCGATTGTACATTTTTCCTATCTTTGTCCAATACCATGGCAACAACTAAAAAAAATTAAAAAAAATAGATGAGATAAACAACTTCTTGCAATGACGCACAGACACACACATAGTAAAAAAGTTTTATGAGAATTTCCCTACACAAGACTACGACGTCTGCGTACTGCGCAAATTTTCACGAGAATTTAGTAAATACACATGGATATACAAATATGATCTTTAATGCGTCGTCGACTCTAGGTAGTAAGCTATGTTTACCATCCAGAACGTGTAACAAGGATTATAGATTCCACAAATTCCCTCTTTAGTCACATTGGGAAGACTTTAATTTTGTTTGAAAAATATAAATTGTTGTACAATATTTTCACATGCTAGATAAATGCAGACATAAATGCCACGCATAACGCTCATTACCTCGGAAAGTTGATTGTCAATATTTACCGGTACATAGTGCGCGGATAGATATGGTTCTACTTTGTAGTTTGGTGAGAGTTATACACGGATATGGGATATTTCATCGTGACTGGACATTCTTGACAATGTACTGAAATGGTCCAGTGAAGAAATCTTAACATCATACACACACACAAATATATAGAAAAGTTGCATGTAAAGAAATCCACACTTTTATTAATTAATTAATGTATTTTTGTGTATATTGAATTTAAATGTTTGTTTGTTAGTTTTAAATTTTTTATTTCATTACATGTTATTCTAATGTAACATTGTATGCTGGACTTGACCTTGTCCAAAACTGAATTTATTTCTGCTTGACCTGATTGACTTTTTATTTTATTTTGTATTTCATTTATGTAAACAACTAATAATAGCTTCATTTTTCTCTATGTGTATGAGTTTATTAACAGAATTATTATTCAGGTAAACAAAGAAGGAGTAAAGATGTTGATTTGGGTCAGGGTTTTGGAGATTCCTAAGTAAGTTTTGTAGGCTATTGTGTTGTAAACAAACAAAGCTCATTAGATCATTCTAGAAGGTTATTTTCCATTAGGTAATGGTTGTTTCTAGAAAATGCTAATTGTGATCTGAGGTCAAACAGAGAACTATATTATCTTGTGACTGTGATGATTTTACCAGTCGTGCTTTAACATCTAGCACTTTAAGTTGTATTATGTTGTGACCAGTTTGGGCTGAACTTTATTTTCTTCAAATTATTGAATTCAAGTGATTATTTACTCTGGAAATACAAAAGTGCTCAGATAAAATTCTTGGATAAAGACATTCACTGGAATTTATACTGCATTCAAACCTGGAATAATATTTCTGTGATTCAACAAGAGACTGTTGACACATGAGTACTTCGTAGGCTATAACATACACGTCATCGCCTTCAATTTTGGATCTCTTAGGGACTTGAGCTGAATTTTTTCAGGACTTTTTATTAGTAGGACTTGTGTCTTTAATTCTTGGATTATTTTTGGCTTTAATTCGCAATACTGTAAGTTCTTTTTTCTCATTTTTCACTTTGTATTCCAGGGAAATAAATTATTTGTTAAATTTTACATACCTTGTTGTCTTCACTCTTTTCTGTTACTTATTTTAAGAGCACAGACTCATAACAGTATGACTTACCAGTGCCAGAGAGTATAAGATAGTAGGCTGTAGCCGGATGTCCTTCTCTTGTAATAACCCGTTTGGCTTCGTAACTAAGGAACGGAAGCAAGAACAAAACATAATGAGCTATTCCTTTCTTTTCTTGCCTCCTATATATCTTGATATCATGCTTGTTAAAGATCCATATTTTTTAATAAATAGGTTCTTCACGAAACTTTAAATATCGTAATCTTAAAAACCGTAGAGGGTAAGCCTCTTTTTTCTTTTATAAGACATTTAAACCTGAAATAATACGTAGTAACGAAACTAAATATTTCAGAAAATTTCGAACGCACAGGTCAGGTAGTTTTAGCAAAAGGATAGACTTACGCTTCGTAATAGGCCACCTCTACCACCTTTGTTTGCATCCGGATTGGGTATTCAGCGAAGCTTTTGATACTCTGCAGCGCAATAAGTGCCTGAAACATATTTCAATAGTTTTATTTTTATCTCCTGTTTACATCGACAATTATGACATGCAAGCAAAATTTTTATTACTCGAATGCATCCATGTTTCATGGTAATTGTGCGTGAGTTGTGGTAAATGGAATTTTATTACTCGAACGCATCCATGTTACATGGCAATTGGGGTGGATGGTAAACACAATTTTATTACTCGAATGCATACATGTTGTATGGTAAAAACGGGGGGGGGGGACGTTTGCGGAAAAGGAATTACTCTAAGGCGTCCATGTTACATGGAATTGTGTGTGGGGTGTGGTAAATGGGATTTTACTACTGTAGTGCATCCATTTTTTATGGTATTTATGTTTGGGGTGTAGTAAACAGAATTGGGTTTGGACTGGCATAATTCAGTCTGCACAACAAAAGATTAAGACGTCACGCACGATGTTGTTGCTAACTTGATGTTATTAAGCCTGGGTTGTGTAAAATTGCGATAATGACGATAACTCTTGTAGAATGGGCACAGTATTAGACATTAAATTGTATCTCATTTATATATCACTTTATCATGAATTACTGGAAATAATTGCAAACAACTACACCAATCACAGTTCAGATCTGACACTGTGTTTCGCTTTGTATACCGGTAAAAAATTTCAATCGGATGGGTCAGTTAAACGTTACTTGTCACGATTATCCGCGATCATGAATACTTTTTTGGTGAACCTAGGGAAAACATGAGCTCATAAATTGATTAAATTTATTACATAATTCATTATGAGGCCGTACTATGATCAAAAGATGTCGATTCTTTTGAGAAGTCATGGATTTGTAGACAGTTGAAAAAAAGAAAACAATATCACAAGGCAAGGTTGTGACTTTCTAAAATCAGAAACTAATGTCAATATTTGACAATGTATGACCATTTAACAAATTTCCTACTTTCTTGGTTACATTTGTTTGAAAATTCAGCATTGGCATTTCGTCGAATAAACTACGAACAGTTGAGAATTCTATGAATTTTTAAACTCTGTCACACGTCAGAGAATGCAAAAAAGGGAGAAATAAAAAGAGACTGTAAAAAAAAACTTAATGTTAAGTGGCTATTCAACTGTATATTTATTTATTTATTTTTTTTATTTATTTATTTAAGAGCAACCAATGAAAGAAAATGTTTGAAAACAGATAGTTCATTTTTAAAATAGTACAGACCCGTACAGCAATGCGCGGAGCGTCGCATGTAATTAATTACGATGTTGAAGGCGTTACTGTTATATTTGGTCCATTGTCTACTGTATTATCTTATAAATACAATACGATACAGACAAAAATCTTAGCGCTTTAAAATGAACAATTAACGCGATGTTGTATGATACTGAAAAATTCGAATTTCCGGAAACAGCGAGTAAGAAAAGTAGAATTGAATAATTTAATAATTCTAATTAAATCATCACATTGTAATGTACTGCCTATTTAAAAAAAAAAAAAAAAAAACTGCCGAAAGAAGCAGAGGTGCAATTTTAAATATAATTAAATGAAAAATGTACTTTCCCGTAAGATTTGTTTTACAGGAACATATTCAAACAATGTTTGATGGGGGAGGGGGAGAGATGTTAGCAATTTCCAGCCGCTATGATATAAAAATGTGACGGGGGTTTTCTAAAGGCTTACTTTAACATAGCAGTAATAACTTGAAATCTGCCTTATTAAAAATGTATAAGGTGCGTACGGTATACTTTTCCTTTGAACTTCTGTCCTTTGGGGTCAAAACCAGAATCCTCTTGGTTTCTTCTGTAATTTTCGCCTGAAATTAACGAATAGGAAACAGAAAGAATATTTACATTCTTGATGAAAGAAAAACGTGTTTTACTATGAGTTCATTTTGCAAACTGTGTAATTTATAATGACTTTATTTGTAGTCAGTATTTTAAATAGTAATATTTTCTCTACAGAAAAATCACTTGCAACATTTGGCAATGTGTGTGTGTGTGTGTGTGTGTGTGTGGTGAGGATGGGGTGGGGTTGCAGAGCGCTGCCTGTTCACCGATATTTCGGATTTGCAGCGGAATTTGACATTTTTTTTATGTCCTCGTCGTTTGTAGAATTTGTTTACCACACTGAGTTTTCTCCGAATTCTGTCTTCTTCGTCAAGTTCCTGAAGGCGGCCTCTTTCTTTTTTCAAGTTACATTTCTTACAAAAATTTACATGAAATTAATGTTTTGGAAAGTAGCAATGGGTGTCACTATAAATGTCGAAGGGTACATATGGGCGAGACAAGAGATCAATGTCCTTGACACGTGAACAATCTCCCTTTTGCTGTTCTAACTTCAAGGGCCATGTTAGAGAATCGTCAATAACACTGTTTTCATGTTTTTAGCTCACATCACCCCTGAAGCGGGAGTGAAAAAGCACAAAGACGGCGGGACATTCCAAGTATTGATGCGCCATGTTTTTTTATTTAAAAAAAAAAAAAAAACAACTCAAGGGCCATCTTTGGGGCAGCCTGTGTGAGATTCTCGCCTACAGACCAGAACACGCTTACAGATGTTCATGAGTGTGCTCGCCCTAACAACTAAAGTTGTTATGGCAACAAAAATACATCGATTAAACTTGGCTTGTTTGACATCTTTGCTCATGTCTCCTCCCGCTTCCGAGGTAGAATGAGTTCTTAATTTGAGAACGAGATTCTTGGCTGTTCTCGAACAAGTGATTTATGATTTTTGCACTTTAACCCCGTTTGCAGAGTATGATAGGCCATATATAGGGGCCAGAATAGTTGGTGGAGGAAAAGACCGAGAAGACCCATAAAGAACCACCGTCCAACGGGAAGCTATTGGCGAGCTTTTTCAGATACCCACATTGGTCGATATAAGACTCAAACCCACGCCGACAGAGTGAAATGTGTGTGATCTGTAAAGGCGACCACTCAGCCACCCGAGATCCCGGTTCTCGCCTTTAGGCCGAGAAGAACCACAAGAACTTTGTTATAGTGTTCAGTCCATGGACACCCGAGTTGTCAAGACCAATGCACTCAAAAACATCTCAGAACATGTACGTGGTGCTTGATAGAGAATCCCAAATATTTCACCCAATGACGACAAAATTTTTGTTGTGCACGTGCCCAAATAAACACATGTTCTTGTTAACTGAATCAAGACTGGTTTATACCTGCCGCTTTTCATTTTTATTCAACTAAGGAGAGATATAGAGATAAACTGGATACTATTTCATGGCCTTACGTTAATGGTAACTTAAGACCATTATTTCAAACTTATGAAACCTTTTAAACCATTATTTCGCTAATGAAACGGCCGCCATAATAGATTCTTCTTTTGACATGAAACAGTTGATTACACGCTCTGATAATTGTATTTATTTATTCTTATTAAAAAGATGACCCTATTGATTTCAGACACTATATATTTCATTAGTCAGCAAAAGCATCAATCGGAAACATTTCCCCTGTGTCTCTAATATTCGTTCAATGGAAATATATGGGTTCTTGACACTGAATGGGAACTTAGGATCTTTCTTTTCAGCTTAATCATTCTCACCTGAATGATCACAAATATAATGGGTGCAGGTATTTTGCAACGAGTTTATTAGTAATAATCAGTATATGTCGTCATTACTAATGAAAGTTTAGTGTTAAGACATTGTGGAATATGCACGCGCTTGTGTGTGTGTGTGTGTGTGTGTGTGTGTGTGTGTGAGAGAGAGAGAGAGAGAGAGAGAGAGAGAGAGAGAGAGAGAGAGAGAGAGAGCAAAATGTAAATTTTGTTGTCATATATCATCAGTATAAGTAATTAGACTGGAGATTCTTGCGTCATGTTTGAATATATGTTGTCATTCCTTTCGGAAACTCCACTTGTAATTCCTGAATTATTTTTAGTTATCTACATCATCAATATGTGCCACAATAATATATACTATTAAAAAAATCAAAAGTTTATTAAGCTGATTTTCATTTCAATGTATTGACTAGTTTTAGTTCTCTGTTACCTCTTTGTCGGCTCGATAATCCGTTGGATCGAATAAAAGATCAGGTATATCATCAACATACTCAAAATTTGACAGGGTCTTCATAAAGATTGCAAATTCTTTCCTGTCGCTGTACCTGAAACAATGGAAATGGATTGAACACACTAAGGTACCTACCGTATGTACTAGCTTATTCGTCAAGACCAACTATAAAGAACATAAACCCTGATCTGCTGTCGCATTATGCCCCAGCAGATCATGGTCTATGTTGTTTGTTCTACAGATTACTCCTAACAAACTGCGTAGATCCGAATCTGCCGGCGCGTTATGCAATGGCTGATCTTGGTCTGTGTAGTTTGCAGTTGGAGCCGACTTCTAAGTGAGTACAGACGGTATGCCCTAGTAGACAATGTTCTATGTTCTTGAATTTAGATTTATTAACTATTTCTGTGCGAAATAAAGACGAATTCCACAAGAGCTCGGTGAGATATCCTACAGAATTCAAACCAATAGCATACTTCGGTGATAGTTGTGTTTATTATAAGGTACTTGAGTAAAAGTACCATTCACAGTATAGATAGAAATACAGGGACGCCGACCGCTCCAGTGGCCTAGTGGTTAGAGCGTCCGCCTTGGACGCGGGAAGTCGTGGGTTCGATCCCCGGCTGAGTTATACCAAAGACTTATAAAAATGATACTAACAGCTGCCTCGCTTGGCGCTCAGCATTAAGAGGTTAGTGTTAGGACTGGTCTGCCTGGTGTCAGGATAATGTGATTGGGTGGGACATCATGCTACATGTCTGCGGCATGATGCGCCAGTGCTAGACATCACTATAAACTGCCACACTGCAGACAACGTAGCGATATGACTGAAAAATTGTTAAAGCTACGTGAAAATTCCAAATCACACACACACACACACACACACACACACACACACACACACACACACAAAGGGTCGTCACTACTCTGTCCCCCACCCTTTTCTCCAGATCACTACAGTGCCTCATCAAAAGTGGCATTTCTCTCATTTCCTCTATAATCTTCATATTAATTTTCCCTTTTCCAGCAATTCACTTTAAAGACTGAGAGTTTTGTTTGTTTTCTGAAAAAAAAGAGTCACGTTGTTATATATGTTATAGTCATAACGCTTTTGCTCAACATTTCGAGTAACAAATGTTACTCCAGACATGTAAATTTGTCTCGAAATTGACGGATTCGTTATATTTAGATTTGACTTATGTTGTACTGCGGAGGGGTTAGGGATATTCGGTCGCGCAAGAATTGCTCTTGGCTGTAACAATGCTTCAATAATAAAACATGCCTCTCTCTCTCTCTCTCTCTCTCTCTCTCTCTCTCTCCCCATTATAAAACTATATGTTCCCATTATTATATTAATTTCCTTCACCCTCTCCCAACCTCTCACTCCGCCCTCTTCTACAAGGCGGGATCGGTGTGAACTGGGTTTAGTGCCGAGTCAGTTACAGCCAAAACTAATTAAAATTTGGGGAAACTCGTTGTTTTTCAATATTATTTTTACAGTATTCTTAACAATTATTTTTATATTATTTATATTATTTATAAATATAATTGTTTCCTATTTTTAAATATTATTTTATATTATTTAATATGATTTATGTTATTATATTAATTTAATATTATTTCATATTCTTTACAATATTTTGTATATTATCGTCAACGTTGCTAATACGAAGCTTCACAGCTACAGTGATTGACATGAAAAGTGAATTATAAAATGTGAATCTACCTTTTAAAATTTCAGAGCCAATTCGGTAGAAATCAAACTAAAAATGTGAATACCAGACTGTTTATTTGCCTGTGGGGTGTCTGATCTAAATTGATGGCAAAATATGCTAAACCTCTGGTTATGCGCAAACTCGTTCGAACACAGAATAAGATTAAACTTCGCGTTAAAGTGAAACAAAGGATGTGAAACGCTACGGTATCCTTGGTGTTCACCAGCCATTAGGATGCCTATTATAAGTCTATCCTGGGTGTTTACTAGCCATTAGGATGCCTATTTAAATTTTATTCTGAGTCTTCACTAGACGTTAGGATGCCTGTTCCAAGTCTATCCCGGTGTTCACTATCCTTGGGGATGCCTTTCAAAGTCTATCATAAGTGTTCACTTGTTGTTGTTGTTGTTTTGTTGTGGGGTTTAACGCCATTTTTCAGCACACGATACATGGCGGCCAGTATTAATGGTGGAGGAAGAAACCGGGAAATCCGCGGAAAGAACCACCGACCCACGAGAAGCTACTGGCAAGCTTTCTCACATATCCACATTCGCCGAATCCTAGACTCGAGCCCACGCAGACAGAGGTGAGATGGCAGTGATCCGTAACGGAGAGCGCTTTAGACCACTTGGCCACTCGGGGCCCCCGAGTGTTCACTAACCATTAGGATGCCTACTCCAAATTTATCACGGGTGTTCACTAGCCGTTAGGATGCCTATTCCAAGTCTATCACGGGTGTTCACTAACCATTAGGATGCCTATTCCAAATCTATCACGGGTGTTCACTAGCCGTTAGGATGCCTATTCCAAGTCTATCACGGGTGTACACTTAGCTGTCAGGATGCCTGTTCCAAGTCTATCTCGAGCGTTCACTACCCTTTAAGATGCCTGTTCAAAGTCTATCCTGAGTATTCACTAGCGATTAAGACGCCTATTCCAAGTCTATCCCGGGTGCTTACTATCCTTGGGGGTACGTATTTAAAGTCTATCCTGTGTGTTCACTACCCTTTAAAATGCCTATTCCAAGTCTATCCTGGATGTTCACAATCCATTGGGATGCTTATTCTATCAGGGTTGTTCACTATCCATTGGAGGGGGGGGGGAGACCCGAGTGGCCGAGTGGTCTAAAGCGCTCACTGTTACGAATCACTGCCATCCCACCTCTGTCTGCGTGGGTTCGAATCTCGGGCTCGGCCAATGTGGGTATGTGAGAAAGCTTGCCAGTAGCTTCTTGTGGGTCGGTCGTTCTTTCCGGGGTTTTCACGGGTTCTTCCTCGACCATTTATACTGGCCGCAATGTATAGCCTATCTTGTGCTGCAAAATGGTGTTAAACCCTACAACAACAACATCACTATCCATTGGCATGTCTGTTCTAAATTATCCCTAGTGATCACTATAAATTATGATGCCTATTCCAAGTCTATCCGGTTTGTTCACTCGCCATTGGAAAACCTAATTCCGTTTTCTCCTAGATGTTCACTAGCCACTGTGTTGCGTATGTCAAGCCCGTCAACGACAGTAATTTTAGAAATACGAGCCGTGATTTTAGTCAAGCATCTGCCATTTAAGCTGATATCCTTCTGTGATTAAACTCAGCTATTTAAGCGATGATTAAATAATAATACATATCTTACAATCGATCACGTTGCACACATGTCATCTTATCATTTTTCCGTCAACACAGGGGCTTATCCCTTAATAAATCATCGATCATATTGAGGGAAATATCTCTACTGCGTACAATGATGTAAGACAAGCACCCGGAGATCACGTTATGTTTGTTCCTCCAAGTATTCCTTTAGTGAAGATATCGATATTTCTGGTACTATAAATGTCAACTGTATGATTACAACATAGCACAAGTTATGTTTCGTCTGATAACCTTATCACAGGTTTGACGTTAACCTCACCACAGAGTTACTATAAGCGTTAAAAAATTACTATAAGCGTAAAGCGTTAAAAAATTACTATAAGCTTTAAAAAAATTACTATAAGCGTTAAAAATTACTATAAGCGTTAAAAAATTACTATAAGCGTTGTAAAACATTACTATAAGTCTTGTCAACAATTACTGCAGGCGTTGTAAAAATTTACTATTGGCGCTATATTTTACTATAGTGGTATCAAAGTTACTGCAGGCGTTGTAAAAATTTAATATAGGCGTTGTAAAAAAAATACTATAAGCGTCATAAAAAAAGTCTAAAACAAGAAAGAAATAAAAACAAAACAAGACAAGTGTGTGTGTGTGCGTGCGTGCGTGTGTGTGTGTGTGTGTGTGTGTGTGTGTGTGTGTGTGTGTGATTTAGATTTCTAACGTAGCTTTAACAATTTTAGTCATATCACTACGATGTCTGCAGTGTGGCAGTTTATAGTGATGTCTAGCACCGGGGCAGCATGATGTCCCACCCAGTCGCATTATCCTGACACCAGGCCGACAAGTCCTAACACTAACCTACTAATGCTGAGCGCCAAGCGAGGCAGTTGTTAGTACCATTTTTATAAGTCTTTGATATGACTCGGCATGGGTTCTAACCCGCGACCTTCCGCATCCGAGGTGGATACTCTAACCACTTAGGCCACGGAGCGGTAAAAATGGTCAGAATGGCAAATACACACTTCACCCGACGATAAAAACATGATGGAGGATTATAGAACACTCAAAAGAATGAAAACATAATTTTACCTACGCGGATTCTTAGTGGGAGCACGGTACCGCGATGGTATTCATGATTGGAAATGCCACAAATATGGGAACACATGTCACGAACCTAGCAAATATACTAAGGACACAGCAGGAACTAATGAGACCGATAGCAAAGCAACAAAAAATGAAGAATTAACTACCAAGTAAACAACAACAGAGAATGCGGCAAAAATAGTAACACAGAAATAATGGTCCAGACCAAAGACCCAAAAAGAAAAGAATTACCGGCCAAGGGGAAATCAGCCGTAAGGGGAAAGACAAAGACAAGGAAAAGAAATTTTAAAAAACTCAATCTAGTGGAAAGACACATAACACAGAAAAACAGATGGATAAAAGAATGAAGGAAGATAGAAGCATATCAGGGATATACAGGATAACTAATGTATCTATCGAAGATCAGACATGTTTTCAAACAATAAATATGGATGATGCAACACAAGACAAGATACATGTAATGCCCCCCAAAAAGATGAACACACCTCAAAAGATATACACATACATCAACCACTAATGCAAATAGGATACAGCCCGTCCAAAATTCCGCCACGTAGGAAGACCCAAGAAAAGAAGACACCCGGATCCCAAGATGAGACGAGGTTACGATACGAAGACTACCAAGAGAAATAAGAGATATGTTCAACACGAAAATACCGACATACCGGCCAAAACAATCGGATGAAGATGAATTAGAAGAGAAAGAGTGAAGGAAAAAATGAAAAAATGGAAAGTAATCGCAATCTAAACATGCACGCATAACATAAACATAACAATATAATAATGAGCGGATAGGCAGCTCGTAAACAAGATATAAAATACAACCTGTACACAGAAATATCAATAAATATTAAGCAAGGTACAACCTCAATGACCTTTGTTAAAGGGTCACTATGAATTAACTAAGTAGGTGTGTGTGTGTGTGTGTGTGATTTGGATTTTTAACGTAGCTTTAACAATTTGTCAGTCATATCGCTACGATGTCTGCAGTGTGGCAGTTTATAATGATGTCTAGCACTGGGGCATCATGCCGCAGACATGTAGCATGATGTCCCACCCAGTCGCATTATCCTGACACCAGGCCGACCAGTCCTAATACTAACCTCTTAATGCTGAGCGCCAAGCGAGGCAGCTGTTAGTACCATTTTTGTAAGTCTTTGGTATGACTCGGCCGGGGATCGAACCCACGACCTCCCGCATCCGAGGCGGATAACTAAGTAGGGAGGAATGGTCGGGATAATTGTCCAACAGGCAGATGTCTATAGGGAAGATAAATATTGGACCCAGAATCCCGAAAGAAAAGAAAACTGAGCAAACTATTTTGAAATAGGAACCGGAAATGCCTTAAAGAGCAGATTATACAGTACGGTAATCTAGCTAAAAATTGTAACCTTTAAATAAAAAACAAAACAAAACAAACAACTAAAATGACACATACTAAATTCTCTTTAGTAATATTAATACACACACCAGTACAAAACAGCTAACCCGACGTACTAACCCATAATTCGTTAAACTAACTAAACCAATTCAAACTAAAATAATCAGAAAAGAAAACTAATTTAATTAAACTAGATACATGAATTAAATTATATTATAATTTACCTCAATTATCTATTTTAAAAGTTAATAAATTGTAACTTTAAAAAAATTAAGACACAAAATATAAAGCCATTAGGTATTTTTTATATTGGGGGCGGGGGACATCCCTAAATAACTATATATGCCGGGATGGACTGGGATGTTCTCACAAATAAACTAACATTTGAGCAGTGAGATCGACTTTAAAATATATTCTACATTAAATTCTCGCTTAAATATCCAAGTTTGATCACAGAAGGACATAATAATTAAGGTGGATGTTTGGCTAATCATTTCGCAAACCCGTGTGTGTGTGTGCGTGTGCGTGTGTATGTGTATGTGATGGTGTTTTGCTTTGTAAGACTAACTCTATACAATTCTCATAATCTCTTTCTTGCGACTTGTAAGTATTCGATCGATATTGACCATATCAGACAGACGTTGACTTCTAACATATAAACGAGTACTAACGCATACACGAACATGCCCAGTTCTAACACGTAGACGAGTACGTATAGTTCCAAGAAATAGACGAGAACGTAGAGTTCTAACACACGAAATTTGTGGATATGTTGTTTTAGCCATGAAATGTTTATACCTATTTAGAAACAGTTTTGACAAACTTCACTCTTTGTGACTTTGTTTTGCTAGTATAAAGTTTATATTTATATATAGTTTATATACTATATTTTACTCGTGCATTGTTTGTACCGGTAGGAGTTAACTTGAGTACACTTTCGTCTGTAAGTAAATGTAACTTTACTCGTGCGTTATGTATACCGAAACGACTTAGTTTGAACACTTTCATCTTTTAGTAAATGTAAGTTTACTTGTGCTAATTTTGCCGGTTTAGATGCAGTTTTAAAACACTTTCCATCAATGATGAAATGTAATTATTTTGCTCGTTGAAAAATTCAACCGGTAATTTCAACACACTTTTGGCATACAGCTTCATTCAAATCTGACATTAATCTTTACACATGACTGGTACTGATTTCTGCTTGTCGGGAGTCTTGTTGATGTTATGAATTTAAATCACTTTCATGTTTGGGTTCTTTTACACAACACTTGTGAACTTTAAACATCATTAAGTATGCATTGTTTGTGGTGAAGAGAATGGAAACGATAAATAAATTAGAATACTGTTTCGGCCTCGGTTACATTTTTAAATATACGTGTGTCAGTGGAAAAACCTTTTGAAATTTTAGTAATAATATTCCCTTTCCCTCGTTAATTTCCAATGGTATTCCCTTCCTATTCTTTAACTTCAATATTATTCCTTTCCCTTCATTAAATTTCAATAGTATTCCCTTCCCCTTGTTAAATTTCAATAGTATTCTCTTCACCTTGTTACATTTCAATAGTATCCCCATTCCCTTACTCAACTGCAATAGTGTTCCCTTCCCCTTGTTAAATTTACATAGTATTCCCTTCCCCTTGTTAAATTTCAATATTATTCCCTTCCCCTTTTTAAATTTCAATAGTATTCTCTTCACCTTGTTAAATTGCAATAGTATTCCCTTCACCTTGTTAAATTGCAATAGTATTCCATTCCTCTGCGATTGAATTCAAAAGAATATAGTCAAAATAGGCAGTATTTACCTTTATAAGCTTATACAGTTGCCCTTCATTTATTCGAATCTCTTTAACCGAGAATTTTTAGTTATTTGAACCACATAATGTACCATAAAGGTACATCCGAATTCCAGTGTATTTGATGATGATGATGATGATGATGATGATGACGATGATGATGATGATGATGATTATCTCTCAAGGAGTTTGAATGAATATGTTTACTTAAGCCATTGACATAAGTGAGAATGGAAATTTCAGGATTTGTAAACATTTAGGGTTGAAAATCTCCCTTGACTTCAGCAGATCGTATTAGTGACTACAAAAGTCGTTCTCGACGTACAAGGGGAAAACGAAAAGTGTATTTTTTAATAACATTTTCTCCTTTTTTTCGTATGATACTAAATTCTTTTCCTACTATATGGCTTACCCAAAGCAGCCCATCTTATAGCATCTTTTGCAGAATAGGATAGTTGTAATCACCCTTTTCCATTCTTGGCGAGCTTTTCTTGACAGTTCTTGCTGCAAGATGATTGCGTACAGAGTCCTTTTCTTCTGTGACATTGATATTTGGGGCAGTAGTGGTACATTAGATTGGGAACTTGTATGACCCCTTGCAGGTGCTTGCGGGGTCTTACGTAACTGTATCGACTCTTTGCTTCTCTGAGAGCGCATTTTCGATTCTGAAGTAATGGTCCTTTGCCATATCTGTGTTACCATGCCTGACTCCGAAATGCTATTCAGGATGGGTTTGTGTGGAGTTTTCAGCTGATCATCTTCTTTTATAAAGTTTTGGTCCTCCTTGCCGCTTTTCATGGAATCGGTCCTTTCTAGTTCTGGCTCCATTTCACTGATTTCTTTGTTTCCAGAAGTCGTAATTTCATTGTCAATTTTGGGCTGATCGTCTTTCTTTTCATCCGATTTTGGTCTACCAGGTTTCTCCTCGTCTAACTTTGGTCTTTGAGCTTTATTGTCAACAGATTTAGATCTATTAGCCTCTTCCTCCTGTATATTCGGTAGATGAATACCGTTTTCGTGACTTTTTAATGTATATGGCTCTTTAGAAGTCACAAGGTCATTGTAATCAGTAATATTTTTTGCATTATCTTCAATATATGTATAAATTTCATTTTTGTCCGTATGTGCATGAATCGGAAGTTCCATCGCGTTTGGATAATATATGTTTCCTTTTTGATTGTCATCTACTGTCGTGCCTGAGCTAGCCCGTTTTGAACGTGCCCGATCGCCCGGCTCAGTTCGCATACTGCTTCCAGACAAAACTCGTTTTGATTTGTTGTCACTCAGCGATACTACGGACCTTGTTTCCGTCGCATCTATTTTATTAGTAGCATCCATTTCAAGTTGGATTTCCTGCACATGCTGCGCTGTATTTCTTTTCTCTGGGTGAATGTTGATTTCAGACTAGTTTTCTTAGTTAGTTAGTGAAATTATACTCTAAATCCTATTAAACATTTATGGTCGAAGATCAGAATCTAACAGAGATTATGTAACATAAATGTTTTGAATTACAAATAGAAGCACATCCCATTTTATTATAGTATATAACTTGACCATGAATTTTGATTCACGTTCACTCCCGTGAATCTGGTGCTACTTTGAATCTCGACAACGATCACAAGAAACTCCCTGATCCTGTTCTGTTGCGAATAAATAACTTCTCTCACGCTCTCTCAATTTGTTGTACGAACTTGTTTTGAGCGACGAATTTAATGATGATCTTCGAGAAGCCGTCCCATTGAAACAGCTGTTGCAGAAAGAACACAGCTAAAGGAGAACGGTGTTGTTGAAATTAGACGAGGAGTAAGAGACCTGGTGTTCACGTAACACTGAAAATATATCCAAATTATGACAAATTCTGAAGGTTGTCCCAAACCGTTTTGTATAAGAGCGATTTAGGACTGCTTATGAATTATAGCTTGCCAAAAGACCAGGTCAAAAACTGATTTCCAGTCTCTTTGAAGGTATTGGTACACTTTTAAGAAGAAATTCTCTCAACGTCTGAGTGTAAATTGATAAGCTGTCAAACTTCCTTTGCTTGTCGTAGTAAATGATTAAGTCAGATACCTAGGTGAGCGTGTATTGTTTTGGGTTTACAGTCACTATGCGAAAGTTATGATTACATTTTGCCCATGAAAGACATACGTAGTGACGGTCGATCAACACAATATACTCATTGAAACAGAAGGATAATTTTCTTTTGAATGCAAAGTATTTAGACAATTATGTCTTCCTATTATCGACAGAAACGACCTTCGTGTCAGGAGTTCTATGGAGATAGGCCTCCTGCCAATAAGCGTAAAATCCTAGTTTTATCTTGTCGACCATCTTGGACATAATAATCCAAGAGAATATAATCTCGTTCGTCTGCAAGTCAGATAGGAGATAAACTAACAACAAGAAAATAACACATGATTACCACAGCTTGTAATAATGGTAATTTGACCAAAAAGTCTAGTGAATAGCTCAAAAATATGTCTCGGCCTAAATCACACGTGATCTCTTTGTACCGAATCGATATATTTTCTCGAAAAAAGTAAAACAAAAAGAGACGAGAAGGAAAGACGAGTAAGAAAATAGGGTCGGGCGGCGATTCTGTTCAATAGTTAAGGATTTCGTGTGTCGGTCATTCGTATTTAAATAATACCCCACTTCTTTCATAAGACAATACTTATTTACATACATATAACGGTCACCCATTCTTTTGAGTGCACGTCTACTGACTTTACTGCGGCCTTTATAGAAACGTTGATTTTATATATTATTCTTTAAAACGGTTAACGTGAGAAAAATATGACGAGCATTTGAACAAGCTAAAGCACAAAAAACGATGTTGAAGAACCCTAGTCACGCCAATGTTAATTCTGCAAAATTAATTACATGGACACTTCTACATTAATTTTCTTGCTTGGAAAAATAAATGTATACATACAAGTTTAATTTGCTTCAAATTTTACCAAATTATAAAGATTATTTATTTTTTCTACGAAAATTCTTAAACTTGTTCATCGACAAATACCTCGGCCATACCAGTGCCCGTATTTTCGAAACTTATTGAACAATAAACTCAAACTCAAGCACAGGAGTCGCTAATTAGATAATAAACTTGGAGCATGTTTACAAACAATTAATTTGAGATTGTAAATGCGTTATGTATATTTAATTTGTATTGTGTGTTGGCTTTTTCCGTGATTATATGTTATGTAGATTTAATTGTAAATTTTCATTAAGATGACTCTCGTCATGGTCTTCACATTGTGTCTTAGATTTTATTTATAAGGTATAGGTAAACAGAAATTCTTTTTTCCTATCTTAACGTAAATCTTTAGAAAAATCAATTTTAGTTGTGTTTCAGTGAATATTTGAGAGGATTTATTAATTTAAATTGTTCATTGGTATTACGAAGCGGTCACTAATAATTCGGACTAAATTACTATTTTGGAATTATTGTGAATTCATTTAGAAACATTTTGGATTATAGTATTGTAATCCGTCAGGACTGTTACCACATCAACACTGTTCCAGGCTATTGGGACATCATCACTTTCAACACTGGAATTCATTCAGAACACCACTGGAATTATAACTTCATTCGGAATACTCTATACTTTTGGGCTTGCGATATAACTTTTAGGACTATTTGAGATTTAATTCACCATACTGTAAGTTCTTTTGAAATTTTCTCTTTTTATTCCAGGGAAATAATTTATTTGTTGAATTTGTCAGCACTTCTTAGTTTTCGCTCTTTTCTGTTACTTAGTTTAAGACCATATAGTCGTGTCAACTGTATGAGTTCAAAATAACAAACATGGGATGTTGAAATCTGTTAGCGACGACACATGACAATAATAATAATAATAATAATAATAATAATAATAAAGGATCGAGATCATCAAATCAAGCAAGAAAAGAATTTGCACGAGTTTTCCAAAGATGAACCGCCGATGTATCAACATATCTTTTGATCCATTTTAATTTGAAAGTTTGAATAACAGTACTAAAGTCCGGACAGTTTTCACTCTAAACTCCTTTATTTAACAGTAACCAAGTTTTCACCTCTGTTCTTATTCCATTCCAGATAAAGTCTAAAATCAAACGCGGACATTTAAAAGAAAAAAACTTCTGCTGGTACTGTAAAAATGACCGCAACATATGTAATTTAGACAAAAACATTGACCGCTCCAGTGGCTTAGTGGTTAGAACGTCTGCCTCGGATGCGGGAGGTCACGGGTTCGAACCCCGGCCGAGTCATACCAAAGACTTATAAAAACGGTACTAACAGTTGCCACGCTAGGCGCTCAGTATTAAGAGGCTAGTGTTAGGACTGGTCGGCCTGGTGTCAGGATAATGTGACTGGGTGGGACATTGTGCTACAGGTCTACGGCATGATGCCACAGTACTAGATATCACTATAAACTGACTCACTGCAGACATCGTAGCGATATGACTGAAAAATTGTTAAGGCTATCTTAAAAATCCTAATCACACACACACACACACACACACACACACACACACAACATTGACTTCACCAGCAAAACATTCCTCTCTAAACGATTCCAAAATGATATTTTACACGAAATTGTTCGGTAGTGTGTCACAACAAATTCTTTTTCATCATATGAAATGTATATACATTAAATTTTAATGCACGCTTTTCCAAACAAATCAAAAAGGATTTTAATGTTTGACCAATTACAATTGCTTCAGTTTTTTTTTTTCTTTTATTTAATCTTAGACTAGAGCAGTTTTCGAATTGGGACAAAATATCAGAAATTCTCGTTCTGGCTCAATATCTGCAAGAAGCAGAGGCAAAACTGTTTCATGAAATAAGCTGAGCTAATTTTATTTCTGTAAATTATGTGTGTCACGTTTGCTAAGCCCCAGATATATAATCATGTATAAGCTATAATATTACTGTGGCGTTGTGTTTGATGTCTAAATCTTGCCGCCGGCTAGTGTTAATCTCTTACGCAAGGTTACATGACTGGCCGAAGACCCGGAATCTTGAGTCGGCGAAGGCGACCGCTAGTATCATTTGACAAAGGCTTGTAGTTATCCCACCTAGGTGTTAAAGATTAGTCCTAAGATCAGAGGGAAGCCCGCGGGGTGAGTGGGGCGTGTTCTCATCCGTCCCCACGTTGACAGACAGCGAGAGGGATATTGTCCGCTAAGTTTGATTTGATCAGTCTACAGCGATGTCCAATCAAAAATTGAGATAGAGGGCGTGATTACAATTCGACACGAATTATACCTTCTAACTTGTAAACTAAAAGTTAGTTCGCCTGGGCAGATTGCTGAACAATAGGGTTACTCCGAGAGAGCCACTCGAAATTTGGCGGTAAAACTTAGAGGTAGATTCTAAGGAAAGACAAAGCTTCGAAATGGTCAATAAGTTATTTACTCGATTTTTGCAGAATATTACGACATCATAATTGTAATTAATTCTAGTATGTATACTTAATTTCTGGGATCGTTTAGTATGTAGAATTACCTTTGTAGTGTTTCATTTACATGCGTATTTGAGAAATGGGCTTGAGTTTTACGTAGAGAATTATGTAGATTGTTAGCTTGTGGTCAGAATTAATTTTGTAATTCACTATTAGGTTACTTCGTAGTAAACCAGTGCATTTATTAATGCGTTAAGTTAGAATTTACACATGCTTGAATTGTGAATATGGATACTGGTTGAAGTATGTAAGATTAGTTACTATGGACGTTTACGTATATCAGAGCATGGATATTTGAATATTTGTGTACTTTGTATGAGTGTAAGGTAAAGGAATGCGTCTGATTATTACGGTATTGTTTAGCATAACGGGATTAGGAATATGTACTGATGTGACAGATCTTACTGATGTATGTATAAGAAGTAATTAATATTATGCTGTATTAGGACGATTGTTTTACCATACAAGAACGTTTGGTTATCTCGATGTGAATGAATTCGTGACCGAAGAAATTAAATAGCCGTTATCTGATGATAGGCTGTGTGCAGTGTGAGATGAGAGGTCTAAGGAAAAATATTGTACCGTCCTTGTGTTTCACAGGAAGCTTTTAGGCGACAGAGAACTTCCGTTCGGTTGAGTCCCGAGTCTCCAAGAGGTGGAGACGGAATTGAGACTAGCCGAACAGTCGAAGTCGACAGAAGTCTAATCGGTAGAGAGAAGGTGGATAGAAGGTGGAAGAGGAGGAGAAGGAGTATAGAGAAGTCGATGAGGAGAAGGAATTTGGAGAAAGTCGGGGAGGAAGAGGAGAAGGAATTGGGAGAAACAGGAGAGAGAGAGAGAGAGAGAGAGAGAGAGAGAGAGAGAGGAATACCACAGATGAGTAGAATACAAGGACAGGTGGAAATCGATCTCACACTGCTAAATCAACTGATGCAATAGGCTATTAAAGGGTCGAGCGGAAGGAGTGTAATTGGAAATCTGGATCATTTGATTATTGAATTGTTATTAAATTGCTATTCATTGAATTTCAACCCTTTTTGTATATGTAACCATCTAACCGTCGGCATCGCTGACTGGGGGCTCGGAGTTTTACATCTCTCTTTCACTAATTTAACTTCCAACCAAAATCGAGCCTGGGTGGGACTTCTGCAATAGTTTAAATAGGGAGCACCCCACCCCACCATAACAACCCTTACAGTGTGGGCAACGTCCGGGATCTGAATTAGACATAAACATTATCTTTACGACCTAAAGTATTAGTTATTAGGAAGTATTAGTGAACAGTTGTGAGATATTTTCCATCCTGTGTATTTGGAATTTTTATGATTTCCAACTTGTGTATGTTATATTTTGATACTTACATGCTTGGTAGATTTCAGTTACTTGCAATAATTGTGAAGCGAATAACGGGCAGAATATCTTACTTGAGCGAAGTTAGTTATTGACAACAGGTAAGTTTTGGGTTAGGAACGTGTAACATCTGTTAATTGTTTAGTAGGTCGATTCAAGGTATCACTTTCTGTTAGTATCACCATAACATGGCTACAGAAAGAAAGATGATTAAAAAGTTTTGCGCCATGTGCAAGGAAGATCTAGGGTACGAGGGAGATCACATAGCCGCGTTCATAGGGGAGAGAATCAAAGAATGGAGGGCCGAAAAAGCAGCCGAAAGAGCGAAGGAGCTGGCCAGGATAGCAGCGGACAGAGAGACACAGAAGAAGCTGGCCAGGATAGCAGCGGACAGAGAGACACAGAAAGAACTGGAGCTGTCCAGGATAGCAGCAGACAGAGTCACAGAAAGAGCTGGAGCTGGCCAGGATAGCAGCGACCGCGAAAGAAAGAGAGCTCGCTCACGCTCTCGAAAGGGAGAGATTAATGGCAGAAGTTAGGACCGCCGATAGCGACGACTCCAGTACGAGTTTTGGAAGGAGCGTACGACCAATATTGACCACCGAATGGTACAGACAAGTATGCCGCAATTTAACGACAAAGAAGAGTCCATTGACGATATTCTCGTGCAATTTGTGAAACTCGCGTGCGTTCTTATTATTCCCGAGCACCATAATCGATTAACGTCTCGGCCTTTATGCAAGTTGCAGCTCTCGAAGTTTACCATAACTTAGCCGAAAAAGAAGCAGTTGACGACTACAACGCGCTCAAGAAGACCCTTCTTTGCCATTATCGGCTGACGGCCGAAACCTACCGTAAACTTTTTCGGGACTCGACGAAAAAGGCAACGGAAACCCACTCTCAATTCCACACCCTTGTTCGAGGGTTATTTGAGATGTGGATAAAGATGGCAGAAGTCGAACGATCATACGACGGGTTACGCGAGTTATTCTCAAGGAGCATGTCCTGAGTACTTACTGTCGCGAGTTGACAGTATTCCTAGCGGAGAGAGAGCACAGGACTCTCGAAGAGATAGCTAGCATGGGGGAGAGATACGAGTAGGCACACTCGAAGAGTGGAGGTTCTGGGAGTACGGACTGACCCCGACCCACCGAGTCGCGCCGTGTGGTTGAGGGAGAGCCGGTTGTCCGTAACCGTCAGGGAGACGGGAAGTTCGGAGGGGGATCGACAGGTAAGAATGCCACTCATAGACCCGGACAGACCTCACCCACGAAAACGGGCCTTGCAGGACGGCGAGGGCCGCCAACGTTCTACAACTGCAAGCGCAAGGGACTGTCCCAAGGGCAGGCAGACCCAGGTGAATGCCGTCTCTAGGAAGAAGTGCGAGACGGAGGCAAGCTGTAAACCAGCAAACCTCGCGTCTACAACGGTCAACGGAGAAGTTGCCACCCTCTTGTACGACACTGGGTGTAGCGTTCCCGCCCTTGTGGACAAGAAATACGTGAAGCTTGAGGACTACACAGGGGAGGTAATCGAGGTCCAGCGTGACTCCTTGCCAATGGCTGTTATTGACCTCGATTCACCGTACTTGAAGGGAAAAATTGAAGCTGCGTGCTTGGAAGGGCTATCACATGACGTCATACTGGAGTAGTTAAAGGGGCCACTTTACGGACAATGGGAATGTCCATACAAAACCCCCCAGGGCCACTTTACGGACAAGATTTATACGGACAAAAGGTTGGGACTGTATACGGACAAGGGAAAGTTGAACATAGGTTAGATTTGTAGAAAGACAATAGGAATGATGACGTCACGTTACTGGACATTGGCAACAATGTTGCAAGAGGCTGACCTCAATCGGGGCAAACAGCAAACAGTGACAGCGGGAAAAAAAGCAGGTAGCGGGTGGCGGGTAAGTTCAGCTAGTTCAGCGGTGAAACTATACGAATAATAAAGCTTGGCGAGTGGCGGGTAAACAAACAAACAAACAAATAAACAAAGACACAAATATGGCAAAGAGAGTAAATCTTTTCGAGGCAATGGAGTAGCCCTGAAAAGGGCCTTTGGTTTTCTTCTACTGTCTATCCTCTCTTCTTCTTTTCCACCATTTCCTTATCTTTCTCATTACATTCTTCTTTTTCTTCTCCTTTTCCTTCTCTTTTTCCTTCTCCTTCTCCTCCTCCTCCTCTTTCTTCCTCTTTTCATTTTCCCCTTCCTTTTCTATTTTTTCATTCCACTCTCATTTTTATTCTATCTTCTTCATCTTCTTTCTCCTCCATTTACCAGTTCTCTCAACCTTTCCTTCGTCTTCTTTAAATTGTTAATCTCCATCTTCAGCCTGTGTGGACTATAGGCACCATACTCCATTCTCACTAAAAATTCTTTCACCATCCCCAGGTCATCTACAGGCTCTTGTAACCTCATCATTTTACTCAAATGGTTTGAAGCCATTTTGGAATATTCAGTGTTGAATGGCGCGAATGACGAACGTAATGGTTTAGATACTTGAAGCACGGACGTGAAGGAAAACATCCCTTAACATATTATATATTATTAACACAGAAGGGAAGAAAATAATCCATTATATACTATCCACACCAATATCTGCTATCAACAAAGACGGGAACAATAAAACCCCAATATCTACTATCAACACAGAAGGGAAGAAAACAACCCATTATCTACTATCCACATAGTGTAGGGACAAGTGTTTTTTGTGAAGATAAAAACAAACACACACACACACAGACAAACGTACGTGCACATACATAAACAAACACACACACATCAGTAAAGGAGTTAGTGTTTATAGTGACACTACTCCACATTAACACAAATTGGCAAGATGATCAGTCTCTTTTCTAGAAATCTGGTTAGCCCTGAGAAGGGCTGTTTTTTGAACTCCAAATACACGTGGTTAATGATGACATCTCCCAGGTCTGGCCCCACACACGCAAAATCTGCTCCAGCTGTTGTCCCAATTAATTTGTCTGTTTGGAAGCGCGGGGGGGGGGGGGTTGAGTGGCCTCATCATCCAAGTTTTCACTCTGAGGGATAGTGAAGACTTCCCTCTGTCTTCTATTTTGCAGAATGAGATGAGGTCTCCTTATCTCCTGCCAACGCTGAGGTTCCCACTCTTGCCGCTGTCTCTCCAACTCCTCCTCCCAGTATTCCATCTGGGAGACAGCGGCTCTTGGTACTGGTGCTTGTGGTTGTGGCTGTGGCTGTGGCTGACGTGGTGGTGTTGGCGTCCTCACCTCAGGCTTGACCTCACACAGAGACCTAAGTATGAGGTGAGGTAGGATTCTTTCTTTCTTCTTTTCCTTCTCCTCTTCTTTCTTTTTCTCCTCCTCTTCTTCTTCAATTCTACCTGCTTCTGCTATGGACTCCATAGCCAGCTCGTCTAGAATGCGCCTGGCATACTTCAGGTGCATTTGGAGTTCAAGTAGTTTTGAAACTCTGCTCATGTTGACTGGTCAACCATGGGTAGCAAGACTGACTTGACTTCAAATTATAGAGACGTGCGCACATACTGTGCATGTGCCTCTTTTTTAATGTCTGCAAGGCAGACTGCTAAATATCCTAGGGGAAGGAATCAGTGCCTCATTCCCTAGGCATTAATGCTTTCAATGAAAGCTCCTAAATAAGCCTTAGTGATGTTTCTTAGTCGTGGGACAATAGGTCCCAACGACTATGCTAGCTGATATTGACTTGGGTACTGACGGTTAAAGTGCGAAACTTTTAAAACTCGTCAGCACACTCCTCAGTAAAAGAAAAGACTCATTGGCATGCAGGTATTACCGGGCTATCTTTCTTCATCCCGAGGGGTCTCCAACCCGCACATGCAGCATGTTATACCATGCACCCACATGCCACGGCCATAGCACCAGCTAGGGGCTATTGCTTGAGTGGGAATAGCCCAACTCGCACTCAAGTATGAATGGAAATCCAGTCTACAGCAATACCCAGTGTCGACCGAAGCAGTATGGGACGTCAGTCGCGATTGGTCAGCGACTATGACGTCTCATCGGGTCACCTGGAGTATGGACGGGTGGAAATCGTTCCACATCTCTGTATATGTACAGAAGGCTGAGTAAGGAAAAGGAGGAAGATGATCTCGGCAGTCAGTGCGATGAAGCAGTGAACGTCGTATGCCCCAAAACGTCCGTCCGAACTTATTTCAAATTCAGTCCAGCTGTACTAACAGACAATTCCTAAAGCCAATAATATGTATGCCACCTATGCAATTGACCAAATAAAGTAAGTTTCAAAAAATTTCTTTATTAGTTACATTCAAGTTAGAATTTAGTGTATAAACTCCCTGCGGAATTCCCTATGGTTGCTCTATCACTCATCAGTGTAGCTAGTGTTTGTCTGTATCAGCAGCTGCTGTTGGTGTAGGGTTGCCCGACTGTAGCAGTTACATATACTACAGCGTTATGGCCACGTTGTTTGATGTTTTGTTCTTTGTTATATGGTCCTTTGTGTGTAGCTCACTGTTCCCGCCTTTTTCCGTCGGAGCCCCTTTCACCGCGCTCCCGGTACTCCGATCTTGCCTGTCTGGTGTCTGCTGCCTGAATGATTGATTGCTTGTTGATAGCAAGTAGCGTCTGTAGCAAGACTGCTTACTTAATTTGGATTAAGGTCGCTTTCGCCAACTTGGGCATGTGCGACCGCTTAATGCCCCCATTGGAAGCTGACTGATTTTTTCGAGGGGGACGGAATAGTACGTTTTATATGTCTGAAGCGTGGACGTGAACGAAAACATCCCCTTACACCAAAGCTCACACTGACTGACTGACTGAGAAGGATTAAAGTCGCCTATGCTAACTAAGAGCTTTTGCGACTCGTTAATGCTCAATTGTTGAGCTTTTTAATTGGTCGGTGTTTCAGGAATGATGCCTCAAAAACACCGCTTTTATGTACGATAGTCGTACTTTTTAATTGTATGTCAGGAGGTGGAAAGGAGGAAGGGGACCCGGCGGGGGACGCCAACCGCTGATGCCGTGTACGCTCCAAAGGGCCCGGACCGACGTGATTGTATGTCAAATTCTGTCCAGTTGTGCTAGTGGACGTTCCCTATCCCAATATTGTGTGGGCCACCTGTACAATTACTCTAAGTTTCTGAGTTGAAGATTGCCTATTTTATCCTTGTGTAGTTGGAATTTTGTGTACTAAGCGTACTTTTAATGGCGAAATTACACCAATCAGCCGGGTGTCAGCAACCCTGTGTGTTTTTTTTTTTGGGGGGGGGTCACGCATTGTTAGTATTAGTTGTTGTTTTTGATGGCGGAGGAACTAAAGGATCAGGGTAGTTTTGTACGATGGTGTTATCGAATGAGGCCTTATGTTGTCAATGGAAGTGCCTCCCTTGTACATAAAAGTAGGGGGTGAGAGTAGAGATAGGGGGTGGGTGGGTAGAAGGGGATTCTTGGTGGAAAATCTGTGGGCAACACAGGCTTGTTGTTTCCAGGATTCCACCCAGGTGTTGCTAGTATATTTTCCCTAGCACCTGTTTTAGGCCCCTTGTGTTAGTAAAGGTGAGGGTGGAATAAGAGAAAAGTGAAGGGAGGGCTTATAGTGGAAAGTCTTTGTTCAACATAGGCTTGTTGTACGCCGGATTCCACCCAGGTGTTCGCTAGTTTGTTTTCCCTAGCGCCTGTTTTGGGCCCTATTTGTTAGTGAGGGGGTTAGTAGAGGATGGGTGGAAAGGAGAGCTTTTGTCCGGAAGTGTTGAGCCAGTGTTTGCTCGAGGAGGTGGGCCAGTGCTTGCCCAGGTTTGTGCCAGTGCCTCCACGGCGAGGTGGGCCAGTGCTTGCCATGGAGAGGGTATGGATTTGAGCCAGTGCTTGCTCTTGTGTGGGCGAGAGCTTGCCCATGGGAGGGACTGGGGTTTGGTTTTTTAGTTTTTGATTTGGAGGGCTAGTGCTTTCCCTGTGGAGGTACTGGTTCTTCCTGGTTCTGTTCTTTTGATTTGGAGGGCTAGTGCTTGCCCTGTGGAGGCTCTGGACCTTCCTTGTTCTGTTCTTCCGGAAGGGCTCGTTCTTGTCCGCCAAGTGGAGGTTAATATTCCAGTCGTTTTCCTGTGTTCACTTGGTTGTATTCCCCAGTTGCCTCTCTCTTGTCTTTTGTCTTCCTTGCTTTGATTTGATTATTTTCTGTCAATCGTCAATTTTGAATTGATATTGTGCCCTTTTTGTTTTGCTAATGTCATGCATGGGGAATGGGATGGGAGATGGGAGGGTAAGATGAGAGAAGAGATAAGGTTATATTTTGTTTTAGTTTGTCGCATGCTATGTACAGAGTGTTTTTTGTGGTGTTGTTTAGTCTATATTATATTGTTGGTTCTGTATGGTTGGTTTTTGATGTCTTGGTCCTGTTTGCCCTTGTTATACTTGCCTTTCCCTCGACGCGATTGTGTTTCCGATTAAAGTTATTGGTGTCCGTCTGTGACGCTGTGCACCCCCTTGTTGTTAAAGGTGAATCTCGATTCCTTATGTGTGTAAGTTCTATTTTAGGACTCGCCTTTTGGCTTGGCAGTTGTTGCCATAGTCCTGCCTCCCTTGTTGTTGCTAGTGCCCTTATATGTCCTTTTGTCTTGGTATTTTAGTTAAGATTTGCCTGTTAGTTGGTCATTGTGCCATAGTCTTATTTCCCTAGATGAATCTGATGTTCAGTGGTATTTCTGGCTCCCTCGTTGTTGCGTTTGGTTTTCAATTCCTTGTGCCTTTTAAGGCTGATTTCAGGACTTGCTTTTTAGCTGACGTTTTGCCATAGTCCTTTTGTGTTTGCATGTTTTATTTACCCTGTGTCCAGCTTAATCCTGTTGTTGTCATTGTTATGATGCCTAGTAGTCCTGGTTCTCTCGTCGTTACCAATTTTATTTCGATTCCTTATGCCTTTTAGGTTGGTTTGGGGACTTATTTTTTAGCTGGCGTTTTGCCATAGTCCCCTTTTCAGTCCTGGTCCTGTTGTTGGTATGTTGTCTGGTAGGTAAGTGTATTAGGATTATTTGTTAATTGTTAAGTCTGGTTAATAGGTTAGTAGGATAAGTGGTTGCTGGCGTGTTGTACGGCTGGTAGTGCTTGTCTCTGAGCCGTGGGTCTAGGCTCATTGTCATAGTCCTGGTTTGTTGTGTTGCTGGTGTTTTCCTTTTTGTTTATATGCGACCATGTTTTTGGGTCCCCTTTAGGTATGAGATGATGTTTTTGTAGGTAAGTTCTATATTTGTGTTCTTGGTCTTATCCATTATCTGTGGGTATGTTGTTGGTGATCCAATGCGTTTCTGGTACTCTTGGAAGCTGTTCCGCTGCACATTGTTGGTGGCACATGTGTTGAATATGTGGTCGAGCGTCTCTGCTATTGGGCAGTGAGGACAGTTGGCTGCTTGGTTCCCTTGGTCTTTGAGGTACCTTCCGAAGCTCCGTTTCAGTAGTGTTTTTCCTGTCATGATTCTGTTGATAATCCTTAAGTCATTAACTTCTATGTCCTTTGGGGTAATGATTTTCCTGGATACTTCTTTTTGTAGTTGGTGGAGATGCCTTCCCTTGTTGGAGTTGTTCCATATGTGTTGCCATTTTGTGTTTATTTTCTGTCTAACCTGACTGTAGAGTTCTTGGACGCTGTAGGTGAGGGAGTGTGTTTCGTTGTTGTGGAGGTTCTTTTTTTGCCACTGTGTCCGCTTTGTCGTTCCCGGGGAGGTTTATGTATGATGGCACCCAGAGGAATTCAATGGTGTGTTGATTTGTCTCGAGTTCTCAAATATGTTGCATCACTTCCTCGAGCATATTTGCTCTGCTTCGTGTTGCACCTGTTTCTAAGGTTTTGAGGACGCTGAGAGAATCCGTGATGATAACATGGCGCTGCTGGGTTTGAGTTTTGATCCATTTCAGTGCTTCTTTGATTGCCCAAAATTCGACTGTGTAGATGGAGCAGTCATCTGGAAGTCGAGCTCCAATTTGTATTTGTTGTTCTGGTACCACGATTGCTGCTGCCGTTCTGTTAGGTTCCTTGGATTTAGATCCATCCGTGTATATTTTAGTGTATTCCGTATATTGGTCTTGGAGTAGTTTTTGAATGTCAAGTAGCATCTTGCAGGGATTTTGTTGTTTGGTTCCGAATGTTTGTGCTATGAGGTTGATGTTTGGGGTATTATTTCTCCACGGGGTGGGGTCCTGAATTTGCCGTTGCTCCGCTTGTATGTCAGTTAATTGGAGTTCTGCGCAGAGGGTATGGACTTTCTTGCTTGCTGGTGGGTTTGGTACAAGTTTTTGATTGAATGATCTTTCGCATAGCTTAGCGCCTTAGTTGGGTTTGCGTCGCTGTGTATTGAGTTCCTGATGGTATGTCTTAGGATTTGTTCCTCTCTGCGTAGTTGTAGGGGTAGTTCTCCTGTTAGTATTTGTAACTCTTGAAGTGATGTGTTGGGTAGTGTTCCAGTACATAGACGGAGAATTTTGTATTGAAGAGAGTCCAGTTGGGATAGCAGTTTGTTTTTGGCTGATGGGTAGATCTGGCAGCCGTAGTCCCATCTTGATCTAATTAATGATCGGTATAACATAAGTAGTGTGGGTTGATCAGCTCCCCATGTAGTTTCTTTGAGATGTTTCAGCAAGTTGATGTCTTTTTGTGATTTTTTGACGAGATTTTCGATGTGTGGTTTCCATGTGAGTTGTTCATCTAGTGGTAGTCCCAGGAAGTGGGTTTGTTTTACGAACTGGATGGGTGCGCCTTGTAGGTAGAGTTGCGGGTATTTGGGTTTTCGGTTGTTGGGGCGGGAGAAGAGCATCTCGACAGTTTTAGTACTTGAGATTTTAAAGCCCCAGTTATTCGCCCATCTGGTGATGTCGCCCAGTCTTTGTTGTATCTGTGTGATGTGGTGTCTGTTGTTGCGGTTTCCTGCTTTCCAGATTCCGCTATCATCCGCGAATTGAGATAGGTTGATGGTGCTATGTAGGTATTCTCCTAGGTTGTTGACCATAAGGTTGAATAGAGTGGGGCTTATCACACTTCCTTGTGGGGTTCCTTTGTCCAATGTGTATGTTTCGGAGTATGCATCTCCTACAAGGGTCTTAATTCGTCTTTTTGTGAGGAAGTTGGAGATCCAGCGGTGCATTTGTCCTGTTATTCCATATTGGCTGAGTTTGGCAATTAGCCCCTTGGTCCATACTAGGTCGAAGGCCTTTTCTAGGTCGAGGAATATGGCTATGAGATGGCGGTTCTTTTTCCTTGGTGCGTTGAAAGCGAGTTTGATGTCGACTTCAAGTCTGGTGAGTTGGTCTATGGTAGATCGTTGGGGCCTAAATCCGCTTTGATTTTCCGTGAGTAGATGGTTTCGTTCGAGATGGTGTAGGAGTCTGTTGTTGATCATCGTCTCCATAATTTTGCAGATGGTGTTTGTAAGTGTTGGTAAGTGAAATTGGGCGATAGGATGAGGTAAGTTTGGGGTCTTTTCCTGGTTTTGGAATCGCTATTACAATGGTTTGCTTCCAGGTGGTGGGTATGTTGCCAGTGTTCCAGATGAGGTTGATTAAATCGAGGATAATCGGTTGCATGTTGTCAGGTAGGTGTTTGTAGATTTCGTAGCCAAGATTATCTTCTCCCGGTGAAGTGGATTTCTTGTGGCCGAGCGCTTTGTGCCATTCTTGCAGTTGAAAGTTGTCGTTGAGCGGTGATTTCTCGTTGGTTATCTCCGCAGTCTGGTCCTTAAAGAGATGTGGGTATTTTTGCTCCACCTCTAGGCGTTGTAGCATAAAGGTTTGAGTGTGATTACTGTTGCTGCTCGAGAGTGCAAAGTGTTGTGCTAATTGTTCGGCCTTTTCTTTCTTAGTTTCTGCTCCTGTTATCTGGGGTGTTGTTTTGGGGGTCTTACCTTTCAATAACATGGAAAGCGCGGACCTAAAAGAAACACGTTGACTTTTTTCACTTACAAAGACACACTATCTGACAAGCCAGAGAAACGAAGTGTTGATAGGTACACTTCTATTTTTTACTTACACACACACACACACACACACACACACACACACACACACACACACACACACACACACACACACACACACACACACACACACACACACACACACACACACACACACACACACACACACACACACAACACTCACACGCACACTCACACGCACACACACACACGCACGCACGCACGCGCACACACACACACACACACACACACACACACACACACACACACACACACACACACACACACACACACACAAACTATCTTACAAGCCAGAGAAACGAAGTGCTTATAGACACACTTCTATTTTTTAACTTACTAACATACAGTTAGCAATTTGACTAGTATGTCTTTTCTAGAGGGTTGGGTAGCCCTTAGAAAGGCTACTTTGTTCGGGTGTTTATAGCAAGCTCTTATCTTCTAAGATTGCGTCCCCGTTTGGCTGCAGGCTTTCCCACAGGATAGGGTCTGCTTCTGCGGAAAGATAAGGAGAACTCTTTCGTGTCCACTCGGCAGTCTACAAAGCCTCTATCTGGCTCCTGCTATTGCTGCTGCTGCTGCTGTTGTTGCTCTCTCTGCTTCTGAAGTCTATGCTTCTCCGTCCACTCTTTTTGCTCTTTCTTGATTTCATCTCTGAAGAGCTCTTCTATCAGGTATTAGACCACTTTCAACATCCTGACATTCTCTATTTCATCAGACTTCGGTATTAGGTTTTCCCGACACGATGTAAATTCACGTAAGCTTTGTTCAGTTTGGCTAGTCTTGAAGGCATCTTCATAGGTGAACGAGTCAACCATGGATGATCAGACTGGATTAGATTGGATTTTGGATTATAGTGGCGTGCGTACATATTGTGCATGTGCCACTGTTTAATGCCTGCAAGGCAGGCTGTTAAATATTCCTGGCAGATGGAATCAGAGCCACCTCCCTCAGGCTTTAATGCACTCAAGGAGTGCTGTTAAATAAGCCGACAGGTAGCGAAACAGTATGTCCCTCGTCGCTGCCTTGGTCTGGAGTGAAATCAAAGGCCCAAAAAGCGTAGCCTTCTGCATAATATTCGTACGAAATGCCGTGGCTAGTGTTGGTCCCTAGCTGTCCGGTGGCTTCGTACAGGGACAAGTACGATCTCAAGTAATTCTTCTGAGCAAAGTTAGGTTCGAAGGGTCTGGTACACAAGGTCTTGGAATCGGTACTGACTTCGATCTTGGACACTCTATAGTGCTTAAACTGAAAAGGATTGGCAGTGACGGCTCCGTTGAGGGTGCATTACTAACGATGCCAACGAATAAAAGTTTGGGTTATTGTCCTTGGAACAGATGATCTTCGATCTTGGATCGGAGTCCAGCGGCAATGGTGAAAGGTTTCACTTCCACTCGACGTATCGGATACTTGGCGGTCGTTCTGCTCAAAGTGTGACTGATGTCGTTTCCCGCTTTATGTAACACTTTCACTCGGCGCACGTACAGTCTGGCTTCTTGGATGATGGTTCTGTACTCGTTGGCATGAGCCATCAAATGGAAAACGGCACTGCTGAGATTCAGTCTCAGACGGATATCCACTCCGTTCAGCAAATACTTGTCTTGCAACCACATGTCCAAATGAAAGCGATCCATCAGATCTAAACTACGTCCTTGCAAGATTTTCTCTCGACGGTCGTTAAAGCCCACATAGTGAGGATCGTCATCTGCTGTCAGGGCTGTGTCGTTAAACTTGTCCTCGCCTGCTGTGTCAGGTTTCCATAACACGCAAGCAAGTAACTGCTATTCAGATCGATGTAATCTTCGGGCTGTCCTTTGAATTCAAACTCGATGGGGGCTGAAGCCATGAAAGAGGAGACGGGATGAAATTCTACCCATTGGGATTCTTGCATCGTCATCATGGTGGGTGGCATGGCAAACAGATCCAGTTCCGACTTGGAACAAGCAAAAGAATCACGGTGCATCATTTTTTCTCTCTCTGTTTGTGATTTAATAATCAAAAACGTCTAAGTCTCGGACGGTTCTTCTTTTCTTAGTCTTTCTAGCTCTGGGGGTATGAAGTCCTCTGGAGGGGTGTCTTCGTCGTCTCTTTCTGTCCTGTCCTTGCTGTGGTGTCAGGGAAGCAGAAATGCCTGGATCAGCAGTGTCTGGGGCACTTATAGAAGTTTCTCGTCGGCCCAAAATGTCTTTGTCCGTTTCAAGTAAGACATTATTGCCTGCTCTCAAGAAGGCTTCTTTGGGGTTTTGTTTGTCGATGATGACATTTTGGAGAAATTCTTTGTCGTCAACGCGGCATGTTTCAAGGCGTGCGATCTGCGTGTCAAACAATTTAGGACAAATTGTAATGGACACCACTTTGCTCTCCTTAAATTTCATCAGCAGGCGACGAGCCACTTTATGGTACTCGATGGTGACAGGCTTTTTCTCCAAGGCCTTGTCAAACACGGCATTGACCCTGACAGAAATCGTGTTCACTGGATGTTGACCACTAAAATAATAGCCTGCAGGAATTGTCAAGTGATAGGGGGTCTGTTTAGTTTGGGGGTTTTGTGTTTTTATGTGATACTTTACATGTGTATTCAAGTAGTTTTGAACTTGCTCGTCATGAACTTCGAGATCTAAAGTGTTTTGATTTTCAGTAATGTTTAAGATTTGTGTAGGGTGAATCATTTCCACCAAAGCCACTTCCCAGTGGGGTTCGTGATCCAGTTGGATGGCCTGAGGTAATTTGGCCGTGAAACAGCACACGGTGTTTTGGGGAAAAAACATCCATAGAACTGTCACTGGGTAACGTGAAGTAAAATGGGATGTTCATAATTCCAGAGTACTGCTGTCCGAGGGCTCGCTGGAAGTCAGAGGAGTGTCTAAAAGAGGGTTGTTGTTGGAGTGGTGACTGTTGGGAGGGTGACTGACGTTGGGCGCAAGGCTTCCGCTGTTCCCGTTAGAAGAGTATTTCAGGGACCGATTGGGGAGAAGGTAGCCGATGCAACTACTCAGTAAAAAGGTCCATAAATGTTTGTCTCCTTGTTGCAAACTCAAATTGGCAATGGCAGCACCGATGACGCAATACACCACAAAGATTTGGCAGAAAAAGACGATTTGCGTTTTAGGCGCACGTTCTCCACACCACACTCACAAGGGTTGTTTTTGTAGATCTTGCAGAGAAGAACTCGGTGAAGGGGTGGTCACTGCGGTGGTAGCAGTTGAGGCTGTGTTGAAGGGCATGACTGTCACTTATTTTTATAGTCGATGACTTGCGAAGCGTCGATCCAAGAATCAAAACTAGGTGGATATCCTTTCCAACGTCCTTTGACTTCTTTGATACGTCTTTTCCCCCACTTTACGGGTTCTTCGATCGAGAATGCTCTTGATGTCGTACACTTCGTCTTTTCTTTTGGTCACGCGTTGAAACTCGGGCAAGTAAAACGTTCCTTTTAACATTTGCCCGTTCATATCTTCCAATATATAGACGGCAGGATGACGGCCACGCACTCGTCCAGTGACACGGAACAATTCGGTGGTCCAATTGGGTAAGTAACCTTTGTCGAAAGTGCGTTTGGTCTTGCCAATGTGCACCCAATCGTCCGTCTTCAACACTTCACCTTTCTTGGGGACAGTCACAGTCGGGGACGTACCATACAGGCGCTCAAAGACGGTCACTTCTTGCCGGGGGGTCACATCCGATGCTCGGATGGTAAGATTGGTTGTACGCTTGGACCAGGTGCGGAAAGACGTCGATGTACTTAAGAGTGTGTTGATGCGTAAAATATTTCCACATGCGTTCTTTCAAGGTGCGTTGAAAACGTTCAACGATGCTGGCTTTGGTTTCTGGATTCTCGGTAGTGAAAAAATGAATGTCTCGTTTCTTTAATCCTTTTAGAAAGCTTGATTCAGAAATTCGGCGCTTTTGTCGGTTTGCCATCGAAGAGGGTGACGACCACTTTGTTTCAACACTAGTTTGAGGGCTCGAACTATCTCAGTGCTCGATTTGAAAGTCAATGGAAAGACCCACATAATTTGGAAAAGACCTCGATGACACAAAACAAGTATTTGTAGCCGCGATTGTAGATGGACATCGGCTAAATCGGCTTGCTATTGATGATCGATGTCCTCCAGTCGCATGGGACATCTGGAAAATTTTCGGCGAAGGGGTTTGTGTAAGGTGTACGTGGCTAGTTCTTGTAACCATCGTTGCACTTGAGGTAAACGGACACTTCTCAGTTGGGTTTTGGCAGCACGATACAATTTCTGAACTCCTCCGCAACCTGCAGGATGGGGTGGATCGTAGTAAATGCTGGCTAACACCTTCGCCATTAGGAATTGTTTTTTTTTTAATAAGTCACCCACTCTTCACGGATGCTACTCTGGATGGGGCGAGGTGGTGGTTTGGAAACGGCTTTACGTGTCCGATGTGCCACGGGAGTGGAAGTCGAAGATAGTGGTAGTGGTGGTATGGGATGGCTTTTGTCTTCTTTTCTTTTATCACTTCTGCTTTCCCTTCTTTCTTTTGACTTCTGTCGAAGGAGGAGAGGACATCATCTTTTTAACCCAAGATTTGAGTTCTTCTCGTTGAGGTGTAGGGGAAGGGGTCAACAATGACGCTGCAATCTTACTAGGGATGGAAGCTGCTGACGGTGTTTGAAAGACTTCTCGTGCTTCTTCTTCCTCATGCATCCGTGGGGCTGCGTCTGTCTTGACCACTGGGCGTGGTGGAGGTGATGGGCTTTTCATCAGGGCCTTAAAATCTTTCAGAGTTGGTAGAGCTGTTTCGTCTAAAGCTTTCTGGTGAAAGAGTTCAAGTCATTGTAACAGTTGATCGTACCGTTGCGATTTTTCCGTTTCTGACAAATTGCTGCAATCCATCAACGATTGGAATTCGTGTTTTTACTGGGACATTTCGGTCAAACGAGGATTGGGAGGTAAATGCGGAGTCCGTTGTTCTTGCTAACGATGGTATTCCATCCATCGTTTGTAAGGCACTAAAACCAGTTTTGTCCTTCCATCAGATTCCAAAGCTCACGTCTGAAATCTTTTGACTCCAGAGGTCCCTTTTATCTTCTTGACCCTTTTTATCTTGGACCCATGTTTAAAACACTTCCCAGGACTCCTCATAGCATGGCTCCCGCTATTCCTTTGAAAAGAGGTCCTATCAGGGGTAAAAATCCTCCGCGTTGCACCAGCATCTTTATTTTTGACGGATGGGTATTTTCTTTTGGACCATTTGCCGAAGAACGTGTCGATGTTTGGCTAATCATTCTTTCTGGTGTTTAGACAAAGGTATCGTTCCTTTCAAGACATTCAGACAACATTCGCTCACAGTATCGATGACATCTTTGGAGGCGGTTTGAATGAGTTGTTTTCGCATGGGTGGAGGGGCTTTGGACTGGACGGAGAACATGTCCCAATGCTTGGCTAAACGAGGAGGCAGTCCATTCCTTTTCTTTCCTTTTTTGGCAAGAGAGTGGTGTGCACTTCTTTCAGGGGACATCTTTTTTGGTTCATGAGCAAAACTACACTGAAGTTCATCGCTTGACATGCGTCCTTTTACCTTATTTTTGGGCTGGTGGTAATAGACCAGGAAAACTTCTGAGATGCTGTGGCAAAAAAGAGGCATAAAAAATCCTCCTATTTGGTTGCTCCTTTTTTTCTTTGGACGACTGGATCTTTTCAGGGGTAGACGACGATACTTGGCTCAGCGTTTCGTCGTATGACGAGACAGTCCTTTTCTTTTTCCTTTTTCTTTTTGGACAGGAGAACGACGATGATGGTGGTGTGCACTTCTTGGAGGGGACATCTTTGGGAGTTCAGGAGCACAAAACACTGATCACCATCGTTTTCCCCAGGTCTTTTAAATATTGGAATGCATCGCCACTGATTGTCTTTACGTCGTATCAACTTGATGACAGGCATCACGCGTCGTGGAGGAGTTTGAAACGGACTAAATCTGGACAGTTCTTGCTTGGGTAAATCCAGTAAACTCTGTAACATACGCGATCTCTCTTGGACTTTGATTTTGGGGGCAGGTACTTTGTGAGCAGCTGCCACTGCAGCTAAAGTAGAGGAGGGTGTCATCGCCGGAGGAGGAGTTCTAGGAGGCACGGATTTCCATTGTTTCATCAAATTAGGGAAAAAGGGTGTCAAATTGGGTTTATCTGGCATCACCAGCAACGGAGAAGTGGAAGAACCTGAGGCTACTGGAGACGGGGTCACCGTCGTTGCAGGTCGTGGTTTGCGAATGCAAGGTTGCACACTGGCCGAAGTGCCTCTCATGCGAGTAGAACCTGTTTTCTGGGGTCTTTTCTTTTTCTGGGGACTTTTCTTTTTCTGTGGCTGTGACCTGGTCTTGACACCACTACTCTTTTTCTTCTTCTCTTGGGTACCTTTGGGCCGGGATTGGCTTTTTGCTTGGGGAGGACTTTGCGGGCATTGGGATCCCATTTTAAGAGGGAGCGACTGATGACACGTCCTAGAGAACCGCTACCTCAAGGTTTCAAAATGATTTGCTTTTTGGTTTGAGTGTCGATGCGGCGATCTGCCAGTTTCGTCAAGGCTACTTTGTTTCTCTCAAAAAAGCGTTTGGTTTGATGAGTGATGTGAATGATGCCTTGCAGTAATTGACGTGCTGTCACCGCAAACCATTGTAAGACTTCTTTGAGACTGGCTTCTAAGACTCTAAGACACGAGCACGTATGAGTGGATTTTTTTCGCGACTGATGCCGTACAAGGCACGAGTCAATTTGACGGAAGATGAGACTGAAGGGACGTCATGTTGACGCTGTGTGAGACAGACCAAAAGTGTCGGCGGTTTTTAGAGACTTTTTTTGTTGTTGTTGTTAAGTCGACGGGGACGTGTACACGACAGGCCCTCCGTCTTGGCACCAGTGGTGAAACAGATGGGTACGAAATCGCAAATAATCGGGAGTGGTGGGTTTTAAATCCACGAGTAAATAGGCGTGAGGGGTTTGAGTGGCATCGTCGTACGCATTTGTCAGCCAAGGCGTTCCTAACTGTTTGGCTAAGACTTGCACTTGCGATTTATCTCTAGGGCTTTTAAACAAGACCACGTAATTAGCACTGAGACTGATGGTGCGATTGGCTTTACTTTGTTGAAACAAATTTTGGGTGATGTAAATGACACTGGCATCACAACGATACCCTTTGCGCGTAAACCACAGTTTAATTTCTTCTTTGTCTTCTCCTAACATGTCGTCGAAGATGGCCAAATGTGTTTGACTGGGGTGAGACACGATCCCGTCGTCGTCGCCAGGAATGCCATCAACAAACACGATGGAATCGCCTCGACTTTCTCGCAGGAGGCTGTACGCCGATTGCCGATCTTTGTAACACCACACGATCCGTTGATGTAGGCGATCGATCAAATGATGTTTATGTTCGATCAAACGTTTGACAAATTCGGTTTTGACAGAACCGCTGGGTCCGGCAATTAACATCTTAAAGGGATGGCGAAGATACAAAGTCTCCCTACTGGCACGATCTAAGTTTTTGTCGAGGACTTTGAAAGTGGAGGAAGAGAGAGCAGAGACAGCAGAGGTAGCCAAAGTGCAGGGAATGTCACTTTTGACACGAAGACAGACAAGACAAGAGTTTTTATACTTTATTCAGGACACGTTTATTTCAACACATGTTTAAAATTGAACACGAAAGACAAAAAGAAAAAAGTCTAATGGTTAGGTACATGGATAAAATACACATCAAAACGATCATAGTGGAATATAAACAAGTCTCTGTACAACATTTTTGGTAACGAAGGTGTGGTGTCGTAGGGACAGTGGGTAATGTTCTTAGAGTCTCTACACTTGGCACAGTCACACATGTGTCCTCCCGGAGTGGCCTTTTGGGGATGTCCATGTCGATGACGGCCCTGTCCTGAATGGGGTGGTTGTCCTCGGTGTCGGGTTATTCTGGCACTGCATTTAACACAGGTTTAAAAGTTACTTTTTTTCACTGGACGTTTGAATTTATGATCACAAATGTTGGGCATAGTCAGCCACTTCTTTTGTCCAAGCCTCGAAACCCAAACTTTTCCAGTCACGTACATTATTCCAGCGAGGGTATAAGTCACAAGCTACACACACATCTTCGTAAACATCTTCAGTGGCTAAAAGTTGACGAATCTTTTTTTCCCGTAGAGGTAGGGAAGTATCTCGATGAAAGGGCAAAGCTTTTAACAGAATGAGTCTCTCGTGTACATTTAAAGGTACCACTTTCATGTGTTTTGGCGGTACCTCACAGTACAGATCGTACCGAGTCCACAAGAAATCGGCTGGTAAACGAAATCCCAGAAAGCAAGTCACTAAAACACACACTATACGACGACCCAAAATGATAGGATACAGTGCTCGTAAAATGAGTTGGTAATCCACCACAGTCTGAATACTGTCATTGACTTCCTTCCACGGAATCTGTTGTATCACGAGTGATAAAGGTCGTGGCATGGTAGCCAGTTTTTAAACCCTCTTTGGTGTATGGTAATAAGTGTACTTTTTTTTTTTAACAGAATCGGTTTTATTTCAGTACCGCACCAAAAATTTTTAGTCACTAACTCACACATGACACGTCGTACAGAAGTTTCCTCTTGAACTAAGATTTGTTGGTGTAAAAGAGTTTGGTAATCCTCTAACTCGTCCGTTGAAATTCGGTGTACTAGGATCACCTTGTAAGTAGAATGAGTGGCGTCCAAAACTTTATGAATCTCACGTGATTCATCAATGTCTGACCAATGGAACGCTTTGAAATGAATCAGTCCTCTTATACCATTCAGGTACCAGTGGTTCCAACATCGGTGACGTAACGGATACAATTGTTCTTTGCGTTGATCTTGTATTTTGACAAACTCTCGGTAATGCGTTCTCTCAGTTCCAGAGGTAGATTCTGAATGTACTGTTGTAAACTAGACATTCACAGCAATGTCTTTCTTTTGTCGGAGGCAATAAGTGTACTTTCTGCACAGAGATGATCGTACTCCAGTGGCGAATCTAAATGGTTTAGTCACTAACTTGCACATCACACTTCATTCAGAAGTTTTCTCCTGAACCTAGTTTACACTGTGTAAAAGATTGGTTAACTCTCTAATTCTCCTTCTGGAATTAGTTGCAGTAAGTCTACCTTGTAGTAAAAAGAATCAATAACAAACTAATCCTTCTCGCCCACGACTAGTTGATCAATGTCTGACCACTGGAACACTTTCATAAGAATCCTTTTATAGCATTCAGGTACCAGTGGTTTAAACATCGGTGACGTAACGGATGCAATTCTTCTTTGCGTTGAACTTGTATTTTGACCAACTCTCGGTAAATGCGATCTCTCAACTCCACAGACAAACCACCAATGTTCTCTTGTAAAGTATCCATCCGGAGAATACTGGGGTCCTACTGAAGGTAGGTAGTGATAGTGTGGTGACCATTGAGCATGTTCTAGGTAAGCAGAATCTTTCTGTTCCCACTGGTGAAGTGACACACCGCAACTGAAGCACTTGACTTTATCCCTTCGTCCACGTAGATAAATCCGGCTCTGGGTAAGTCTTCGGGGGTAGGTCCTCCCAGATATTTAGGCCCCTTTCCTTGGAAAGTTTGGAATCAACTTTCAAAGTCGCAGCATTCAGGCAAACGCACAGGTAACGCATATTCTTCTTTCACAGGCTCATTTCGATGAGGGTACGGTGAAATCCGCATGGTTTCAGGCTGATTATGAAAACCAGTAAAGTGAAAAGGTGCACGAATTAGGTTTGACACGCACATCATCACTTTCAATGGTAGATATGGTTGTAGTAGTCATAGTAAAGTTTCCATGAGGTCACAGAGTTCGGCATCCCTGCCATCGCAAGGCACAGCATCACACTCCACTTGAGAATCACCGAACTTGAATGGTGCTGTCTGCTTAAAAGTATTCATCTTTCTCGCTTGGCAATGGTAGTCAGAATGAACTATTGGTCTTGGTCGTTGTCCCTTTTTATATGCTGACCAATATCGACGTGTCCGTACGGTAATATGAAGTGATTGGAAAGCCGTAATAGCTTCTGGAACACGATTTGATAGACTTTTTCCAAAGGCCGACTGACGATTTGGTGTGTGGCTAAACGTACAGTCTTGTGAGGCTGGTAGGTGGTCACTTAAAATATCGATCCTCTCCAGACTTCAATGCTTCTTTCAATACCCCAAAGTTCGCCACTTGACTGGTGCGATAATTTAGAGTCAATCCTTTCACTTTAGACTCGGTGTGCACTTCCCTTTCTGGTCCCGGTATTCGTAACCGTAATGTTTGGGACCGCCACTAGCAAAACTTAGAATATTGTCATCGAGGTGCTCGTCCGTCCAGGCTTCTAAACGGTATCCTTCGATGACAGGGTGCTGGTGACCCAGGCGATCGATGTAAATACAACTGTCCGTGTCAAAATACAACACACGATCTCCTAACAATTCTAAAGCTTCGTACAATTTTAAGCGAGCATGGACTGTCACGTGGGCCGCAATGATGACATTTCCAAATTCGTCGGCTTCTACAAAGTAATTGACTTCGTAATTGACTAAAATCAAATCCTCACGAACGACATCTACGTGTATCACGTATTTAGTTTTGTCGTGAATCATCTGGAAGTAGGGGGAAGGATCGGACAAATACTCCGTCATGGGTAAACACGGTCGTTGTGCTATTTTGCCCCACAAACAATTCAGCATCACTTTGGCAAACGATCGCCTTCCTTCATTTTACTTGATGTGGTCTAAAGTGATGCCTTCCTGGTCAAAGTATTTCTCTTTGAATTTCTTTTGGTCTTCGGGAGTCTGGCACCAGTAAGGATATCCGCTGGCTTATTGTTTCAGTTTCAAAAAGGCATCCACGTAGTCTGCGAAAATGGTTTTCTGGGTTTGGTCATCCTTGTGGTATTTTTCTGTCTTGGGAAAGTGGTAAATTTTGAACACTTCTAACAGTTTGTATCCCAGGTCCAGAGCTTTGAACAATTCCACGCTGACCCACGTTCCCGTCAAGGCACGTTCTTCCTGGGTGTTCTGACAAGATTGGTCTTCGCTGCACCTTTCAGCACAAGTACGACACAAAGAAAGCATCTGTTTTCCTTGGCAATGGTGAGGTAAAATGGGATTGTATAAGTCCGAAAGAGTCGAGACTTTACATTTAATCAATTCTTCGTATTGTCGAATGTTGTCCAGGTCGATGTGTTCCGTCAGCAATTGCGGGTGACCTGCGGTAAAGTGACAATATCTGCACACGTAAGAATACAGCGAACACACGTCCAAGTATTTGATTTCTTCTCCTTTCTCCTCGTCGGCTTGGTACAGCAAACAGGTGGCATTCGTCCGTCCTCCGTACAAACTGTCCCGCGGGTGCAGTGGGCCCACCAACTTGTTTCTTTCCGCGATGCGTTTAAACTCGGGATCGGTTTTCAAACGGTGATCGTAGTCGTGTTCTCACATATCCACCACTTGGTATCCTTGCTGTTCTAAGTTCAAGCGGCGCTGACAAGTGGCCTGGTGCAAGTCTTCCATGGTACGTTGTAAAAACTGATATTTTTTTTGTCACGTTGAGGTTAGCTGATGTGACATCTATGAAATAAGCAACCGTTAAACTCGTACACGATCTTAGGGTTTTCTAAGCCCAAACCATCCACCGAATACGTTCCGATGGTCTTTTTGCCTTCTCCATTTCGGGCGTGTTGGATCCATTTGTCTTCCTTGTCGCACAAGTAATGTAGCCAGCGTAGGGCTTTGAGTATTGACGTTTGACAAAGTTTGTCGTTTGAGGGCGGGTGACACCCAGGATGTTCTCGGGCATGAATCTTTGGCGGTACACTAAGGAACATGCTTTGGCAATGGTACAGGCTTCTTTCAAAGGATCGATCCCTCCGTGTTCCATTAACAGGTCTCGAAATTTTCCACAGCAACGCCGTAAAATGTCCACGTCGGAACGACAATACTTTAACATTTCTTCCTGAAAGTCGAAAGGGTCCGAGGTGTGAGAGTGGTACCAAGCGTAGAAAGCTTCTCGTTGTTCGGTGCGCATGTTGTTGGGGTCGTAGTAGTGAGCCTCAGGCAAATGGGGTAGAACGGCGTGTTGATTGTCTTCGGTATTGAAAAAATGCGGAAAATATCCTTTGGCCATTTCTGTCATTCCAAACGTTTTAGGCATTCGGATCAATGGCATGGCCAAGTAACTCATCGAATCTTTAAACTGCACGTGTCCCACTTGCATGGAAATGATTTTGGCTCCGTTCAAAATGACTTTAGGACGTTCGGTACTTTGTTCCGTATAGTATCTGAGAAGAAACTGTCCATCGTATCCCGAGAAATTGTGAGCCATCACCGTGGCATTGCGATGACAATCTCCGTAACGTTCGATGTCCTCTTGGCTCCATGTCTCGTCGATGGGGTCTAAGATCCATTGGGCGAAATCGGGCAGCGTGTTAGGTCCTCGATAGATTGTTTCACGTCGTCCAGGAATCTTGTTGCAGTCAGAGCAATGACTAAAGATAAGCTCATGGATGCACTTCTCGTACGCTCGATGAGCCACGCAGAAATTAGGAATGTGAATACCAATCTCTTGCATGCATTCGAAGTCGAAAAAGATGAAATTGCCTTTCTTCTGGTCATCTTCCTCTTGATATTTGGAATGGTATTTTTGAATGTAGCATTTGTGTTCCAAGTCCACGATTTGGCGACAAATGTGACATCGTTTCTTTCCTGGACATACGTGTGCCTCGGCACTATTGATACGTATACCTTGTCCTCAAGTAGGGCACAATCTCAGGAGTGAACAAGCACATTTCCGCTGTGAAACTTGCGTCTTCAAATATTGGTAACAGGTAGGGCTGACAAAAGTTGGCTGACAAGCAGGGCAATGCACTCGTTGTTGTCCTTTTCAAGACAGGGTTTAGAGGTCAAACATACTGAGCATTTAGATCGACAATGCTTGTGTTGCTTTCGATTGTTATATCAATAGTCACATTTCTCACACTAATATCTGTATCCCAGGAATCCAGTGATACTGGTAATGGTATCAAAATATTCATCGTGACGATAGACGTGAATGCATTTTCCGTCTTTGAAATTTTTTCCTCGAAACAACAGAGTTCCGCGCACATCTTGATAGTGCACTTTCAAAATGTAGCGTGGAGCTAAGACGTCCTGCAATTTTTTGCATTTCAGAAATGCCACAGGGTGTTTCTTTGGATATCCTCCCTTGCCGGAACAGGATTTCTGCTTCTCTTCGTTGTTTGGCTTGGTTCGATTTTTGAATAGTTTGGCAGGCTCTTTTTCACTCTGCCGTGTCGTTCTTGTGAGCATACGTTCGTCCCACCACGATGGCTCCGGCTAAACACATCTTGTCTTGAGGGTTGTTAATTCGAACGAGTCTCTTTATGGTGCTGCGAAGGTCGTCTGCCAATAACACCTTTTTGCGTCCGGTCCCTTGGGGAAAAGAAACGTGGGTCATGAACAGTGTCGCTTTTCCATCGGTGATGTGAAACTTGTCGTTGGATTGTTGTACGTGTTGAATCTTGTCGATGACTTTGGAAGATGTCAATTCTGCTGGGCTGCTAAACTCGATCCAAACGGGGGACTTCAGACTGTCGTGATAAAGGGAAAGTCTCAAGCGATCGTCTTCTTTGGTTTCACATTGCCGTTTCAGTGTGGTTAACAAAGAATCCCACACATCGGTGATGAACTCTTGTGCATTCTCCAGCGGTCCGTTGGACTTGAAATCTTTAAACTTCACAGTGTACGTGTAGGCTGTGGTTCTAAATTTTCTAGAGGAGCGTCTGTCCGCCTCTCGAATGTGGTAGTACTTTTCAGAGTTTACTTGTGGTGATGTACTTTGGTTTGGTGTAGACTCTCTGGGACTGGATTCTGACTCTCTCATGTCATCTTCAAAATCGCTGTCATGGATCTGAGCCATGACTTCAGCTACTGTGCGAGGAGATAAGTCACGTTTCTGTCTCTTACTTTCTTCTCCTTTCTCCACGAAATGATGGGATCGTTTCATCTTAAATGCAAAAAGTCAAGTGACTACATTTGAAATCCCATAGCCCCCTTTATATCCATATCAGACCAGTGTCTTGCCTATATAAAGGGTCATTGTCTTTCTTCCAAGTATTTATTTCACTCTCAAGCCTACTAGAAAGATAGAAGAGCCAACACAGGTCGGACTTCTGATCAGAGCTTTACGAGGTGTCATACGATTTTCTTCAGAGAAGCCCATGGACTACTCCCCATCCTTTCGAGTTAAAAGGCAAGATACTTGCTATATCTGTCAGAAGAAAGGGCATTGGTCTTCAGAGTGTCCAGACCGTGAAAAACCAGGACAGTTGTCAAAAGAGACAAAAGTCAAGATACCTGTTATCATTGTCAGGAGAAAGGACATTGGTCTTCAGACTGCTCTAAGAAACAACAGGAGGAAAAGAGGAATTCCGAACAGGAATAAGAGAAAGAACCCAGACACGTTAAGAAAGAGAAGAAAGAGAAGAAAAGAAGACGAGACGAAAGTGAGGAAGAAGAGGAGGAAAAACCAGTGACAGTAAAGAAATTCAAGAAACGGAGAGACTGAACAAAGACATAGAAGAAGCTAATGAACTTTTTAAAGTGTCGTGTTATGTTGTGAATTGGATTGTACATTTGTACCAGAATAGACCAGAAAGAAAAACGGAAGTGTCTCTTGGTTTTGATTTTTAGAATCAGTACCTACACTCACGCACTCACACACGTACATCATGGGGTAAACAGGGGATTTTGAGTTTTCATTGATTTTGGCAAATATTTAGTAGCCTCTTTTCGAGAGAAGCTGGTGGCCCTGAAAGGGACTTTTCCGTGTTTGTTTTTTTAAAACAAACTCAGGAAAGCGAAGAAATCAGCTTTAACTGCCTGATCTCTTTGCCACGGTCAAGACCTATTTCTGAACCTGCTCCTGTCAATGATTTGGTAGAAATCACATGGGTGGGTGTCTCAGGCGTAGTAACAGGATTGGGCTGTTTGGCTCCTCGTCTCCACGGCAGGTGCACCCCAATTCATCGTCCTTTTATTTTCCGTCATGTTCTAACTATGTCGCATGGATTTACTGCACACAGACGCTAGCGCACCTATATAGAGAATGTGACGTCACACGTAGCTCTCTTCGGATTGGAAGACAGACGCCCTCCTGTGGCTGAATTTTGTAACGCGTGTTAGGATTGGTGAAAGAATTGAGTCCGTTTCTATCAGCTCTTCCACTATAAATAACCGCAGTTCACTTTATTCCCTTCACCTGTTCTAGTCAGATGTGGACTAACTTAGAATCGTCTACCCTCCTATCGTCAATGCTGCTCAACCCGGACTATCCTATGTATGTCAAATCATCATGGGCTATCACCCAGAACACCGTTCAGGGCCACTTGAATGCCTCGAAATGAGATATCATTGATTTTGCCATATGTGTGTCTTTGTTTATTTGTTTGTATGTCTGTTTAACCGCCCCGCCAAGCGTTATTATTCGTATAGTTTCACGGCTGAACTATCTGAAGCTACCCGCCACCCGCCACCCGCCAAGCGTCATTATTCGTATAGTTTCACTACTGAACTAGCTGAACTTACCCGCCACCCGCTACCCGCTTTTTTTCCCGCTGTCACTGTTTGCTGTTTGGCCCGATTGAGGTCAGCCACTTGCATCATTGTTGCGAATGTCCAGTAACGTGACGTCATCATTCCTATTGTCTTTCTACAAATCTAACCTATGTTCAACTTTCCCTTGTCCGTATAGAGTCCCAACCTTTTGTCCGTATAAATCTTGTCCGTAGAGTGGCCTAGGGGGTCATGTAATGGACATACCCATTGTTCCTATAAATCTTGTCAGTAAGGTACTTTCCGGCCGAGTTGAGGAAGCTGCAGCAGGAAGACGCAACTCTGACGAAGTTGCATGAATACGCTTCAGAAGGAACGGAGAAAGAAACTCCGAATGGCGCGGTGAACTTCGTATACAAGAAGGGGATCTTGTATCGCCACGCCTGGAAAGGACACGAGCACTTCAAGCAAGCCGTAATGCCAAAGGAGAAGCATGGTGAAGTGTTCAAACTTGCGCATGAAAGTCTCATGGAAGAACACATGGGAATTGCCAAGACGCATGATCGTCTTGTCAAGGGATTCTACTGGCTAGGGTCCAAGGAAATGTTAAGCGGTTCTGTCTCTCCTGTGATAATGGTCAGAGAATGACACCGAAAACGGATTATCGACCCGTCCTCTTGGGGAGTACACCCCTTATCGATGAACCCTTTGGACGCGTCGCGATGGATTTGATCGGACCGATAAAACTCGCAAGGAAATCGGTATATTTTAACGGTCGTGGATTACTCTACACACTATCCAGAGGCTGTCGCGTTGCGTAATATTGATTTTATTGATAACAGTTCATGCGTCGTGTGATTTGAGAGGCGAACCGACTGATGTCGATTAAGCACCTTCGACTACACCGTATCACTCCCAATGTAACGGACTGGTCGAGCGGTTTAATGGGACTCTGGAAAACACGCTAAAGAAGCTGTGTGAAGGCCGTCCGAAAGACTGGGATCGGTATATTCCTGCCATGCTTTTCGCATATCGGGGAGTACCACAAGCCAGTTAGGGTTTTCTCACTTTGAACTCCTGTATGGGAGGACCGTACGTGGTTCCATCGTCGTACTGAGACAGCTGTGGACGGACATGTCACGTTTGCTAAGCCCTAGCTATAAAGCCATGTATAAGCTATAATATTACTGCGATGTTCTGTTTGATGTCTAAACATTGCCACCGGCTAGTGTTAATCTCTTACGCAAGGTTACATGACTGACCGGAGACCCGGAATCTTGAGTCGGCGAAGGCGACAGCTCGCATTATTTGACAAAGGCTTGCAGTTATCACATCCAGGTTTTAAATATTAGTCCTAAGATCAGAGGGAAGCCCGCCGGGTGAGCTGGGAGTGTTCTCATCCGTCCCCATGTTGACAGACAGCGAGAGGGATATTGTCCGCTAAGTTTGAATGGATCTTTCCACAGCGATGTCCAATCAAAAATTGAGATAGAGGGCGTGATTACAATTCGACACGAATTATACCTTCTAACTTGTAAACTAAAAGTTAGTTTCGCTTGGACAGATTGGTGAGCAATAGGGTTATTCCGAGAGAGCCACTCGTAATTTGGCGGTTAAAGTTAGAGGTAGATTCTAAGGAAAGACAAAGCTTTGAAAAGGTCAGTAAGTTATATACTCGATGTTTGCAGAATATTACGGCATCATAATTGTAACTATTTGAAGTATGTATACTTAATTACTGAGACCATTTAGCATGTAGAATTACCTTTGTAGTGTTTCATTTACATGCGCATTTGAGAAATGGGCTTGAGTTTTACGTAGAGAATTATGTGAATTGTTAACTTGTGGTCAGAATTAATTTTGTAATTCACTATTAGGTTACTTCGTAGTAAACCAGTGCATTTATTAATGCGTCAAGATAGAATTTACATATGCTTGAATTGTGAATTTGGAAACTGGTTGAAGTATGTAAGATTAGTGGACGTATGCGTATATCAGAGCATGGATATTTGAATATTTGTGTACTTTGTATGAGTGTAAGGTAAAGGAATGCGTCTGATTATTATGATTGTTTAGTATAACGAGATTAGGATTATGTACTAATGTGAAAGAATTTGTTGGTGTATGTATAAGAAGTAATTGATATCGTGCTGTATTAGGACGATTGTTTTACCATACAAGAACGTATGGGTATCTCGATGTGAATGAATGCGTGACCGAAGAACTGAATAGCCGTTACTGATGATAGGCTGTGTGCAGTGTGAGAAGAGAAGTCTAAGGAAAAATATTGTACCGTCCTTGTGTTTTCACAGGAAGCTTTTTAGGGGACAGAGAACTTCCGGTTCGGTTGAGTCCCGAGTCTCCAAGAGGTGGAGACGGAATTGAGACTAGCGGAACAGTCGAAGCCGACAGAAGTCTAGTCGGTTGAGAGAAGGTGGATAGAAAGTGGAGGAGGAGGAGAAGGAGTATAGAGAAGTCGAGGAGGAGAAGAAAGAGCATGGAGAAGTCGAGGAGAAGGAGAAGGAATCTGGAGAAAGTCGGGGAGGAAGAGGAGAAGGAATTGGGGGAAACGAGAGAGAGGAATACTACAGATGAGTAGAATATAAGGACAGGTGGAAATTGATCTCACACTGGTAATCAAGTAATGGAATAGGCTATTAAAGGGTCGAGCGGAAGGAGTGTATTTGGAAACCTGAATCATTTGATTATTGAATTGTTATTAAATTGTTATTCATTGAATTTCAACCCTTTTTGTATATGTAACCATCTAACCGTCGGCATCGCTGACTGGGGGCTCGAAGCTTTATATCTCTCTTTCACTAAATTTAACTTCCAACCAAAATCGAGCCTGAGTGGAACTTCTACAATAGCTTAAATAAAATATTGGGAGCACCCCTCCCCACCATAACAGAACCCTCACAATAATCTTATTAAACATCTAACCATATCAGGTAATGTTTCTATAGTAATACTAAATAAATATGACGACAGCGAGTCTCCTTATCTTACCTCTCTTTCCATTGAAAAATTACCGGACGAGAGACCTTATTAATTACATTTGCTTCAATACCATTATAAAATATATCTACCCATTTTGGAAAGAACGTTCCAAAAGTATTTTTTTCTAACACCCTCTGTTAGATCTTCGTAAAGATGTTGTTGCCTCTCCCCCTCTCTTCCCTTCCCCCGGCAAAATAAAATATAAAATTCAACGGCAATAAGTAACTGTCCTGTAGTTTGATTTGTTATAATTTAATTTTAATTTTAATTTTTAAAAATATTTTCACTCTTCCTTGCTATATGTTTCTTGAAACAAAGCATGGTCGACCGTATTTTTGCTTATCCAGGTAAAATATATCTTTCATTTAAACTTCTAACATTTAAAGACAAAATTTTAAACTATTCATATTACCTATTTGTTAATGTTACTCATAACATTAAACTAACATAATAAGACAATAAATGTATTGGATAAAGAAGCCCTGGGCACGGCATATGTAAATATAGCTCTGGACTGTATACAGCAGAATTAGATATAGGAACAAAAGGTAGAATCTTGAATCTCACGGAAAAAAATATTTCCCTACCCATGAATGAAGAAAGTGAAACTTATAACTAGAGTTTCCAATGATTTTAGAATCTTTTCTTGTCTGCGTTGACTTCAAAATACATGGTCATTTCCCAATATTATGATGACATTTCCACGCTAACCTATAGCTATTCAAACGCATCATTCAAACTTCAGACTGTAGTACCTTTCAATATTAAATTAGAGCAAATCAAACAAGTAAATTTATTTGGAACATAAGAAATATTTGTTTGAAAAATTTAAATTCATTATTTTTGAGAGATTTGTTTGATGCTGGTATGTTTTTTTTTTAGGCAATACAGTGTAACTAAAGGAACACATTTAAAACATGTAATTGTTTGTTAGCAAATATTGTTGCAAAATGTAGTCTCTACGATGCTATTGCATAATTTTCAAAGAAGAACACCGGATCCAAGGGACATAGTACATTTATTAGCACCTGAGAAAAATATATTAATGTATTAAATTATGTATGTTGTAAATCTGAAGAATAATATATGACGACTTATATATGATTTGAATGTACTAGTTAAAAATGTGAACGGTGTAGCATATTATTATTCCGTATTGTAGTCTTTCCACGAAGATTTCCGGAACGGATTCTTACTCTGTCCTATTACGCATAATCTGGTTCCCTGCTTCTCATTCTTCTTACGAAATATAAAAGCAGGGAACCAGACTAATTAAAAAAAAAACGCTTGTGAACGTTTGGCTATCATCAGTTGTTATCGTATGTAATCTCACCAGCAATGGAAGATGGAAACAGTGTAATCTCTTTTGGCTTCTCTAAGAAGTCAGAAGCAAAGAAACTAAAAAGAACAGAAATAGCGGAGAAAGACGATGATAAAGAAGAAACTGAATATATTCTTTCCTTGGAAGATAAGGAAGTCAAGAGGTGAACCCCTTTCTCCTGTTGTCTCTTATGTATTATTACGATGCAGTAAAGACACAAGTTATCAACATGTCAAGATTTTTCGATTATTAAAAATATATAATGGAATGTTTTGTGTATAATTTGACTATTCAAAATTAGAAAATAAACATGATAAATTATTTTTAAATAAAATTCACCAGAAGCATTCAGACACATGGAAGAAATTACCATCAATAATTGCAGAAGCTCCTGACTTAGTATCTCGCGAGGAGCTTTCCTAGTCCTACAATGTAAGACCTCGCCTTTGATATTTATGTTGTGGGCGTCAAGAACTTACTGCCTAAACGATGGCGCTGTTTAGCGTGTTTTGATGTCAACTGACATAGTAACGAAAGTGAAATTGTCAGGAATATCTAACACACTTGGCAGCCCGTATCAGCGCCTTTCTACAAATTAAAGTTATAATGTATTAGTCAGACTTTACTTTCTTTGATGTCTTGTTCCTAATAAATTCAAATTCTCGCATAAGCAAATGGACCTTTTTTTCAAGTTTCGTTGGCCTACATTTCAGTTGGCTGGAATGTGATGGTAGCTGGGAAGGCCGAAATCAGGTTAAGTTGAACTATTATTCTTTAACGAAACGAATAAAAAATATATCTGTAGTGCCTATTGGAAACGGTAAGTAATGTTTTGTTTCGTTCAAGAAATATATGCTCACATGAACCTACTTGAACATACTTCAGCATACCTCGACTACCGTCGCATTTCAACAAATTCAGATGTATGTCAACGGAACATGAAAATGCGTCCGTTTGCTAGTGTCAGAGTTTGATTGCACCAGGATAAAGACAGCACAGTAAGTATATTAATTACACATAAATTTGTTGAAGAGTATCAATATAGGCTGCCAGGTGTGTGATATATTCTTGAAACTTTGACTACTCATTCCGATGTTAACTGACATCGGAACACGCTACACATGGCCATTATTTAGGTAGTAATACATGGCACTAAAACATAAATAACATGTGATACGTCTTACATTGTAGGACTTGAGCTTTCCAAAATCACATTCTAATGAACTAGTCAGCTACAGTTAAGACCTTGGTGATTCTCAGGGCTATGCTGGTTGAGGTTCATTATCTCATTGCTGCCGCGGTAGCTGGATTTGTCTGAGTATGAAGGGATGAAAACATACGCTGACACTAGTTTACTTATTTCTGTCGTTCCTATTATTACTCTTCTGACTGTCCTATTGCTACTGTCTTTTATCTTTGACCACGCACCACCCATTGCTCAATAGTCAAATGTATTTATAGATAGACAGTGCTTTAAGAAAATTTTTTTTAGGCACAGGCCCAGGGCTGGTAATTTAATAAACTCACCAGCCCTGACTGCAATTCCACAAGCCTGGACAGTTCATATCTGTCAACTCTCAAGGGGGGGAGAAAAACCTCACAATTTTGGAGGTATTTCTACACCTACCTCCTGATCTCATAATATCTCCCGATTTTTTGCAGAGAACTCTCGATTATTACATTATGTCTGTCAATTTTCATTTCTCAAAAAAAACCCCAAAGAACAAACCATACATAAATAGATATATTGTATACAATCCACATGTGCTATATTCTGTTTTATCACTTGTGAATACTGCTGTGATGAAATATTAATATCACACTACAAAGTTTTTTTCTTCAGTAAACAGAATGTTAAGATTAAACATTATTCACATAAATTTAAGATTTTTTAAACTCTTACTATAGTATAAAAAAAAATATAAAAAAATATTGTCACCAATTAGTTTCAATCCCATGAATGATCACTGAATGCTGTGTAATTTTCTCTGCAAACAAAATCACATCTCCATTTCTGCCTTACAAACTCAGCCAGTAAACACCTGGCATTCCTCTAACATATATGTAAATTTTAATTACCATAGTTAAATTAAAAGAAGGAAAAAACAAAATAAACCATGCAGTATTTGTGCCCCCAAAGAACTAATTCAGAATAAATATTTTATTTGGTAAACAGTGTTACATGTCTTAAGAGTTAAACCGAAGGAAATAAGGTGGGATATAAAATGTGGAAAAAACAGTTGCCACATGTATGGTAACTTGTGACTGCAGATTTGAACCGTTAAAATCAAGTCCTAGGCATTGTAAGTTACAACAAAATATGGCATCATTTATTTGCCAGTCAATTGCTGGTGCTTATATACACACACTGTAGCACATGGTTTCTTTGAAGTATGTTAGAAGGGCAGTACTTTTCACAAGATAAATGCAATGATAAGGATTAACTGTTAATTTGTCACACTGGCCTTATGCTTGTGTACTTAAGTCTAACCAATAGCTATTATGCAGTTTTGCCACGGCTGACCAGTATATGAAAATGGGGGCATGTCCTGGGGGAAAATAAGGTGTGTCACAGGGAGAAATGGCATGTCCCATGGGCACTCTTACATTGGGGCAAGGGGGTGGGGGCAATAGTTACCTCCCCCAATTTTACCTTTAAACATGTTTTGGCCTACATCCATAAAATTTCATGGGTGACCACTGTGTGTTAACCCCCCCCAAAAAAAAGTTTCTGTGGGTGCCTTTGGCGTGTCCTTTGAGAATTCCACCTTTATTGGAACTGGAAAATCGGTCAATATTTATTGAAACTGGCACTTAAAAAATGTTGCGAAAAATCTCCCTATTTTATGTCCCAATCTCAATATTTTATTTGTTATTCTCTCTACTTGGCTTTTGAAAAGTTGGCAGGTATGCCGGACTACAATTTCCATAAGCCCAAAATTTCCCCTTTTTTAAGATTGTCACAACATTGCAATAGCTACAATTTGAATATAAATTTAATAAAAACTTAAATACACATGAACACTATTCCCATAACTGAAATGATCATGCTTTGCATTCTGTATATGCAGTAAAATCTGACTTTATAGAAACATTCAGAAACTTGTCAAAAATATAATACATAGCGGCTTAAACATTCTCATTTAGGACAATAATATGTAATAACTTTTGTTCTTGTACACACATCTATAATCTCTTTGATTTACCTATAATGGGTTGTTCCACTTCCTGATCCTACTTTTGCATATTTGCACAATGGGTTCACCCACTGCAACCTTTAACACATCTCACTAACTATTGTCATCCAGTTAATGCAAAACTTTGATTTTATACCTGACCTCTTTTCCTTTAATTGCCGCTATTTAAACTGCCCAAGGGATTGTTCTATATCAGTTCCAATTATTATAGATTGCCGTTTATACATGCTACATGTAATGGGCATAGAATGAAAGTTTCTTTTTTGCTTTTTGTTTTTGTTTTTTATTTATTATTTTCTTTTTTACATCACTGAAAATTGTGTTTTCTTGAAACATGACTGTGTCAGGGGTTTTGGGAGCACAAAATTGTTGTTTTAGCTAAGCTTCCATTTGATTAAAATCAGATCTCAATTTCACATAGGACAGTGGTAATCTGATTTAGATTGCACTGTGTTATGGCATGTATGTCAACATCTTGAATGTACATTTACTAATTTCATCAGCGCAATCCAGATTTCCTCAGGCAAACTATTTGTTTTCGACAAGCCTGATGGGCACCTCACTTGGAATACAGGACAGGCCCGAAATAAAATTAGAGGAACCCGGGCATCGGGCTATCAGATTTTTTTAGTACTGATAGACATGCACCCTCCATAAGTTTGAAAGGGTAATGTACAATTCATTTCAGGTGTGTGGGGGATGGTACTCTGATTGTTGCTGTTGTTGTTGTTGTTGTTGTGGGGCTTAACGCCATTTTTCAGCACACGATAGGCTATACATGGCGGCCAGTATTAATGGTGGAGGAAGAAACCGGGAAATCCGCGGAAAGAACCACCGACCCATGAGAAGCTACTGGCAAGCTTTCTCACATATCCACATTCGCTGAATCTTAGACTCAAACCCACGCAGACAGAGGTGAGATAGCAGTGATCCGTAACAGAGAGCGCTTTAGACCACTCGGCCACTTGGGCCCCGTACTCTGATTGTGAAGAAATGGCAAAAAATTATGGTAATAGTGATGTCCCATTTCTTTCAGTTATGTATCCTGCAGCATTTAGCAGCGAGTGCTTGAAAGAATGATATATAATAAAAATACATTCCATACCCTTTTGTCCACAGATGTTGATGATGTTTACATCAATATAGAGTTTGTACATAGTGAAAAATAGATGTCACTAACACTATGAATAATCCATTTAGTGGCAGAAAAGAAGTGGATTTTGCATAAATCGGGGAGAAATTGAAAATGAGCTGTTTTACTGCACCAAGGGTTTCAAATAAAATGGATTTTATTTCAGTCCTGAACAACCTTAACAGTAGTTCCTGATAAAAGAATAGGGAGGCCAGTACTGGCCATTAACAACATTTTATGATGATGACAGTGACAAAATTATGTGAATTTTTTTAATAATTCAAAGTTTTATTGCTTGGTGTATGTTCATTGTCAAGAGTTTCATCAAGCCCAAATTCATTTTCTCTCTCACCACACCAATTTCTGCCTATTTTGTCCCTTCTGCGTGAGAGAGATAAAAGGGAAAGCAGAAGGATTTTGATGAAATTGTGTACCATGTTTAATTAATTTAGAAAATGGGGATTATTTTTCTCATTATTTTCTTACCTCTCATGATTATTCAGTGGAAATTCATCATTGATCTATAGAATAAGTAACTTACAGATGAAGTAATGTTATTTATGCGTAATATGGTATGATGGGCATTTCATAATTTGATATACCAACAGTATTGGTATATCAAATTGCTTTATACCAACACTATACCAGCCATGTTAGTTTGAATGTATTTAGTATATGTATATCAGGGATTTACAAATCAACATGCTTGAGGGACAAGCTCAAATTCAGCTCAGGCAAGCTCAAGTTTCCAAGTCACTTGCCCTTGGACAAGTCCAAAAAATTGAGTTGGGGAGTGTTAGTGTTCCATTTATGATGTCACTTCTGTATTGTAGCCCATGTCAAGGTCACTTGCATTTTCTCACACATGCATAATAATGTGAATATTTACAATTTGAAACCAGTTTTGACAAATAGGTAATAAATATTGACAAATAGGTAATAAATATTGACAAATAGGTAATAAATATTGACAAATAGGTAATAAATATTGACAAATAGGTAATAAATATTGATATTCTCTCTTATCAGTTACATTTTAGTCATAGTATTTCCCGATGTTCAGGTCCCTAACCTAGCTTCAGGCAGTTTGTTAGCTGGCCAGTTTTGACAAATAGGTAATAAATATTGATATTCTCTCTTATCAGTTACATTTTAGTCATAGTATTTCCCGATGTTCAGGTCCCTAACCTAGCTTCAGGCAGTTTGTTAGCTGGCCAGTTTTGACAAATAGGTAATAAATATTGATATTCTCTCTTATCAGTTACATTTTAGTCATAGTATTTCCCGATGTTCAGGTCCCTAACCTAGCTTCAGGCAGTTTGTTAGCTGGCCAGTTTTGACAAATAGGTAATAAATATTGATATTCTCTATCAGTTACATTTTAGTCATAGTATTTCCCGCATGTTCAGGTCCCTAACCTAGCTTCAGGCAGTTTGTTAGCTTAGCCAGTTTTCACAAATAGGTAATAAATATTGATATTCTCTCTTATCAGTTACATTTTAGTCATAGTATTTCCCGATGTTCAGGTCCCTAACCTAGCTTCAGGCAGTTTGTTAGCTGGCCAGTTTTGACAAATAGGTAATAAATATTGATATTCTCTCTTTATCAGTTACATTTTAGTCATAGTATTTCCCGATGTTCAGGTCCCTAACCTAGCTTCAGGCAGTTTGTTAGCTGGCCAGTTTTGACAAATAGGTAATAAATATTGATATTCTCTCTTATCAGTTACATTTTAGTCATAGTATTTCCCGATGTTCAGGTCCCTAACCTAGCTTCAGGCAGTTTGTTAGCTGGCCAGTTTTGACAAATAGGTAATAAATATTGATATTCTCTCTTATCAGTTACATTTTAGTCATAGTATTTCCCGATGTTCAGGTCCCTAACCTAGCTTCAGGCAGTTTGTTAGCTGGCCAAGTCTAAAGATTGTTTTGATGCATGTCACCACCTTTAGGTGAGTAAGACGTGTTAATAATATAACTTGCAAGATTTCGTTGATAGTTGTGTTTGGAAATAAAAGGCACTTCTCGGTAATGATCAACCACCATAATTTCATTCAAAGCATGATCAATGAACCTAAAATGTAACATCCACATGCAGTGTTTGTGATCTGTTGTTTATGTGGTAATAAACACGAGACTGACAATGAAATGAATAAACATAAATGTTCTCAATCTTATCAAATGTGAGAGGACGTAACACACCCCAGAAGAACATGACAGCATGAAATATTGACAATTTTTAAAACTATTTCTGTGATAAACTTATTTTTACCTTGTTTTCCTCCTTGGTGCATAATTACCAGTAAATCTGCATGATCATTTGAAATTTAATTGAAAGATAACGAATAATGTATGAAAACATAATTAAAATTAAATTAATGCAGCTCTGTTATTGGTTGTTTAAAAAATTATTCTCTCAATCTGTCTTAAAAATCTACGTATTTTAGAACCATTGTCTACCTGACCAATCTGTCTCTCTCTCTGTCTCTCTCTCTCTCTCTATAAATATATATATATATATGCACACACACACATGCAGTCAAACCCGTCATTATGGTCACCTTTACTCAGCAGTCACTTGTTCACAACAGCCATTCTTACCTCCCTGCTCCAGCAAATTTCTTATATAAATATCCCATATAAAATGGTAACCTGATTTTTTTTGTGGTCAGTGGCTTCCTAACCATACAGTGGTTTCTCCCTGCCTTATGTGGTCACTGCTACACATGTACAATGACTGCACAGTCTCTGAAACCTATATTTTGCTTCTTAAGAAAAGCATTGTTTAAAAGGTAGAGGACTGTCTTGTACAATGTTGTGCAAACACTTCTTATCTCACTTGTAGTCACCATACTCCAGCCACTTGATTGTATAACTCAAAGGAATCAATGTCATTTTTTTGAAAGCAAGATAGTTTTATCATTAGAATAGAGTGTCAAAGCAATTTGTTGGTTGGATGGTGGGAAAAGTAGTAGTGTTATTGCAGCAGAAATGGAAGTCACCTTTTGTGTCAGTGTGATACCTATTGTTGGGTATCTTCATCTATTTCAATTAAAGCTGCATGTATCTCAGAAGAAACGAAAATGTTTGGGAGAAGAGATATGAGGTACTTTCCTTTTCATTAGGGTAAGAGATCATTTAGTATACAAAACTTCGTAAAGTTAGGCAGAGTTTCAGTTCATGGCAATAGCAATAGGAAAGAATAGCAATATATGGCTTCTTTTGATTTCCTATTTATCACAGGTTTTTCACATGAGCCGACTCTTGATCTTAAGCAACTGACTAGGTAATCCAAACATAAAGTATGATTAGCTCTTCCAAGCCTAACTTATACAGGTCAGTCCTTGCTTTTACAGTCATATGTAAGCTGTCAATCAGTAGTGAAATTATTATTTGGTTGGTGTGAACAAAGTAGGCTTAGGTCAGTGATTATTGTAAGTCAGTGATAATTTAATTTATAGGATGGAATAAAGTGACCAGGATTTTATAGTAATCTTGTGTGGAACATAAATTTGGGAGAGAATAACATACATGTATGTGCATATTTTATGATTTTGTTGAATAGTGCAATCTTATTAATGTAAAAATAAATAGTTATATTGATGAGGTTAAAAAAAATGTGTGTTTGCTATTGCAGTGGTTTTAAAGTTAGGGTAGGTATGTATTTTTAAAAAAACTTATATTTTAATGATTAGTATATATAATGCACTTCAAGTGCTGGGCAAAACTGGGTAAATCAGATGCACACATCAATTTTGGGAATTTTTTAAATATTTTTTTTTCAACCCTTGGGCGAAAAAAGTCCTAGGGTTGGCACCAGAAAACGGGAGTGGTCTGCCAGCTGGAAACACATTTTTTTTTGTCTGAAGATGATGATGTAATATTCTGTGCATGGTATTTGTTTAAAAAAATACAATATTTAAAAGTGAATCTATTTACAGAGGTCACATGCCAGTTTTGGCTTTTCTTAATGTTGGCCATATATATATATATATATATATATATATATATATATATATATATATATATATATATATATAGACACACACACACATAAACACATTTTTCACTAGTTGTTACTATTTACCAGGTTTTTAAGTGGGTGAGTCAATACATAATAGGCGTCCATTATCCTCATAATAAATTTTTTCTACTTTCTTTTGTTCACAGTTATGTTAAGTCATTTTGCATTATCCAGGACAGCACTTTCAGACAGCTTAGCTTCACAGCTGGTTGCCATGTTTAGCATTCTAAATTGCATTGAATTTTCTGTCAGTGATGTAATTATATGTGTTTTTAGTACACTACAAAATATAATCCAATCTTAGTGTTTGTTAAAAAATGTGCATGTACATAAAGTTGGAATACTACACTGTGTGAACTGTAAAAGTAAATGTACCTGATTTACACAGGTGTATCTTCCAATAAATTGTGTTTTTTATATTGAAACACTTAAAAAGTTCTGAATCACCCATATAGCTTTTCTATTTGCAGCACAAAACCAAAGGATGTGAAGAAGGACTTGGTAATTCCTTTACTCAAAGCAAATAACTGGAGGAATAAGAATGAAGAAAACAAGAAACCGAAGGATGAGCTTGAATCTCTGGCTGTGGAGGAACTTCTTGCAGGTATACTTTGAAAATCAGCCAGATTCTGATGAGTCATTGAATCTGTATGTTCCTTTTGGCGAGTCACTGAGTCAATATTTCCCTGAATGATCAGGAGTCTGATGAGTCATCGAGTCAGCATTTCCCCTTAAAGATTGATAGAATTCTGATGAGTCAGTATTTCCCTTAAAGATCAACAGGTAGTGAGTCAGTATTCCCGTTAAAGATCAGAATGATTCTGATGAGTCAGTGACATGAAGACAAGTCATTGAGAAACTATTTCAGAGTTTCTTGTAGGAATTTGAGTCCAGGTCTCAGTTTCACAAATTTTCTTTATAAACTTCACAGGGCCCCTGGTGGCTGAGTGGCATAAAGCACTCACCTCTACCAACTACTACCATCTCACCTGGGATTGAGTCTTGAACACAGCCTATGTCGGTGTGTGATAAAGCTTGCCGGTAGCTTCCCATGGGTCGGTGGTTCTTACCAAGATTTTCCCAGGTTCTTCCTCCATCAGATACTGGCTGCCTTGTAAAGCATATCATGTAATGAAAAATGGTGTCAGACACAAAACAACAAAACTTCTCAGGTTACGGGTTTTTTTTAAACATTATGTTGTTTAAAATACATTTGATAAAAATGCCATAATTTTAGTAAAGAGGTGGAGTAGAAGGGATAAGAAATAACCTTTTAGTTATAAATTTATACAGTTTAAAACTTTATGACAGCATGCCTTCACTTTAAGGACCTTCATCATAATGGTTCCTATTAGTAGTAAAATTATATGTATCATGTATTTCATTATAAGGTGATTTCACAATGATATGTATACTGTATGGGTCCAATGGACAGTGTTATAATGAAGTAGGACTGTATATGCCAATTTTGCTATGAGGTGGTATACTTCATGGCTTCCATACACATCATGATAATGAAGGAGCACTGTGTTATGTATCATTATTAGGTGATCTCACAATAAGGCAGTATACTCTTTGGCTTCCATGGACAGTGTTATAATGAGGTAGTATTGTGTTGTGTATTATAAGGTCACAATAAGGGAGTTTACTATATGCTGCCATGGACAGTGTTATAATGAGTGATTACTATGTCATGTATTTCATTATAAGGTGGTTTTACTAATATTGTGGAGGCCCCAAGTGGCCGAGTGGTCTAAAGCACTCACCATTATGGATCACTGCCATCTCACTTCTGTCTGCATGGGTTCGAGTCTCGGGCTCAGCCAATGTGGGTATATGAGAAAGCTTGCCAGTAGTTTCTTGTGGGTCGGTGGTTCTTTCCAGGGTTTTCCTGGGTTCTTCCTCCATCATTTATACTGGCTGCCATGTATAGCCTATCTGGTGCAGAAAATTGGTGTTAAACCCTACAACAGCAAGAACAACAGCAGCACTAAAAATGTATGCTTGATGACTTCATGGACAGTTTTATAATGAGGGAGTACAATGTCCAGTATTCATTAAAAGGTAATTTCACTATGAGGTGTTATGCTTTAGGACTCCCATATAATGAGGGAGTACTATGTCCAGTATTCATTAAAAGGTAATTTCACTATGAGGTGTTATGCTTTAGGACTCCCATATAATGAGGGAGTACTATGTCCAGTATTCATTAAAAGGTAATTTCACTATGAGGTGTTATGCTTTAGGACTCCCATATAATGAGGGAGTACTATGTCCAGTATTCATTAAAAGGTAATTTCACTATGAGGTGTTATGCTTTAGGACTCCCATGGATGAAGTAGTACAGTGTCATGTACTTTATTATAAAGTGGTCTCATTATAAGCTAATATATTTCAGGACTCCCAGGAACAGTTATGTTGAAGGAGTACTGTATTCGGCGAAACAAATGTTGAGAAATGCCAAATTGTTTGTGGAAATCAATTTCTTCCTCAGAGACAAAACAATGCTCGTTTTATGTGAATATGAGGAATTATGGTTAGCTTAATTTTTTAATCCTTCACACCTGCTGTGTGTTCATTAGAAAAATTCACCATTGCCAGCAAAGTAATAAGAAATATATGCCAGAACATCAGTTATAGGAAGAAAGAAAATTGGAAATTAATAATTTCTTTCGCAGATATTTCATGTAATTACTTGATATTTTTTTATATCTAGAGCTGTTGATGTCAAAGATATGTGAATATAGCACATTACCATTGGTGAGATTACGCT
>JAECUM010093555.1:0-51010 GCA_016617855.1 Megalonaias nervosa | reverse complement strand
CTCTACCAATTGGACTAATTGCTGTCTAACAAAGCAAGCATCTAACTGACAGCGCAAAAGACACGCCGTTTCAGGCAAAGCTTTATGATCGGCTGATGCCATTTGAAAACGATAAGACACGCCATTTGAGGCTGTATTTACAGAGCTTAAGAATAGAAAGGCTTTCACAAGAAAAGGCAAATGTCATTACTAGTCTAAAGTGGATCAATATAAAAGCAATGTTTACCATCTGTGTCTGAAGTGTACAAGTCCCTATGTATTCATCCACCGACCATAAGTAACGAAACAGGCGTTATCTTCATAAAGAAATAGTTCCCATTATCAGATAGGATGAAATCAGTCCGTAAAGGCTTTTTAAGCGGAAGAAAAGCCCCAGCAGTTATTATGAATATATACTTGCAGGTACATGTGTTGAGTTATTATGTGCATATACTTCCAGTTAAAGATCAAAGTTTAATTTCTTCTTGTGTGCATAGTAGTTTAGTTTGCATCGGATTAGTGAGTATGAAATCTTTTGGATTAAGAACATTTAGAACGATGGCGCTCAAATTAACACATTTTGAAATGTACGAGTTTCTTTAAACTTGATACTGCATGTTACATTGATAACACGGAGAATGATTTTAGAATAAGGTTATATACGTGTGTGTGTATATGGGTGTATATATTTGTGTGTGTATATGGGTGTTTATACTTTTGTGTGTATATGGGTGTATATACGTGTGTGTGTGTGTAAGGGTGTATATATGTGTGTGTGTATATGGGTGTATATACGTGTGTGTGTATATGGGTGTTTATACTTTTGTGTGTATATGGGTGTATATACGTGTGTGTGTATATGGGTGTATATACGTGTGTGTGTATATGGGTGTATATATGTGTGTGTGTATATGGGTGTATATACGTGTGTGTATATGGGTGTATATATTTGTGTGTGTGTGTGTGTGTGTTTATTTCTTGTCGAACAGAGTCAATATAGAATGCTTTTGGATGTATGGTAAATATAATTCAGTGAAAAGTCGTTGACTCTTATAATATCGGGCATGAACCTTTGAAATATCAACCTCTTAGTGGGAGAACTGTCTGAGCATACAACTATGTGAGGAAAGAAAAAACCTGTCAGCACGTAAAACGATGGGACACCATTTTCAAGGGTGTCGAAATTACAAAGTCAGGGGCTATCATACTCGCCCGCCTTTTCCCCCCATCATTTAAATTAATATTAGCCCGATTTCCAATCTGTTACATCTCTCACCCTTGCCTGCTCCAGCTGGAGCCATTCAGCTATTAAAATTTGCTCAGATACTTTTACAGCCACCACCCACGCGAGATTTTCACTCACCAGAACTCTGTTATATAAGTAAAACGTATATAGTACGCATAGTACGCACACCTTGCGTGCACGGCCTAATTATATGATGCTGCTTAATGATGATGTGGGTTTTTTTTTTTTGGTCAGAGGACAATAATAAAGGAATGACTTTAAGCAAATAACACACAAGAGAAAATTGATCTTGTGTATTAAATATTGCGGCAAATAACAGATAAAGAGATTTTCTCCACTTCAATTTTTTTCCGTTATACATTTTTATCCATAGCATAGAGAAGCTACATTTATATTCGTCGTCGCCATTTTTCTAAAAGGAGCCTGAACAAAGCCTCGAATTAGACGGGACCAAATGACTCAGTTGGATCACTTTCTTTTATGGCTGGACAGTCGCTCAATTGTCATGAGCCTTCCGTATAATGGCCATTGATTTTTTTTTTTCTGAAGTGGGAAAAATTAAAATCCTATATTGAAAGGCCTTCGATAAGAGCGAATACAGACACATATGACTGCAATTTACATGAAGTAACTGATACAATTAACTGTTTGAGAAGAAAGGATTATGCGAAGTAAATTTAAATCGCTTGAGATGAGAAGAAAAAAAAATGTTTATAGGCCGTGAGCCAAAAACCGAATTCCTCCCTACCTATGGGACAAGCCAAGCAAAGACAAGACAAGCCAAGACAAAACAAGACAAGACAAGACAGGACAGGACAGGACGAGACAAAACAGGACAGGACAGGACAGGACAGGATAGTACAGGACAGGACAAGGCAAAACAGGACAGGACAGGACAGGATAGTACAGGACAGGACGAGACAAAACAGGACAGGACAGGACAGGACAGGACAGTACAGGACAGGACAGGATAGTACAGGACAGGACAGGACAAGACAAAACAGGACAGGACAGGACAGGACAGGACAGGATAGTACAGGACAGGACAGGACAAGACAAAACAGGACAGGACAGGACAGGACAGGACAGGATAGTACAGGACAGGACAGGACAAGACAAAACAGGACAGGACAGGACAGGACAAGACAGGACTTCATTATACTCAGATTGTAAAGTTTGCAACATATGAGGTATAATAAGAAAAATAGCATCAATATAGCGTGTGATGTTATTACATAATGCTTATCACGGATAACAAATTTCGGAAAACAAATTCTAAAAACCTGCATATATTTTTTGAGAGTCGTACGTTACATGTATATATTAATTGATTATATTTATGGACGTTCGTCCTGGAAGTGTAAAAATGAGGCATAAATGTTTGCTTTTCATCATGAAAACAAGAACATGTCAAGATAGTGATATTCGTCCCCATTTCTTGAGAATGACAGAACGTGAACTTTTGCTATAGAGAACATAAGCCCATCTACCAGTTTCAATGCAGACGAATGATTTGCAGTTCTAAACTTAATTTTTGGGATTTATTTTTTGCTAATGAGAAATAGATCTTTCTGAATCCAAACTGCTTTAATTAACCTGCAGTTAAGACCTTTAGATGGTATCTTGCAGGTGTGAATTTGTAAAATGTCTTTGAGATGTCAAGTCCACAACCTTACTTGTTGCTGAAAATGTAAGGTATCTGATTTGTGTACCGTGCGTTGTAGTCTAGCGCATATTTTAAAATAATTGTTAATTTTGCTGGAGTTTTCCGTTATTAAGGTAAATTTCTAATCTATATACGTCGGTATTTATGTTTAAACATGTACATATTATTAACCTGTTAGTTTAAGTTTGCCTGTTTGCCAGACACAAACGAGAGAGAGAGAGAGAGAGAGAGAGAGAGAGAGAGAGAGAGAGACTCACACACTCGAACAATTAGCATATCTTCATCATCAATCGAGTGTCGATGAGTCCCGAGGGAAAAATATGTCTTTCAAAATATCGAGCTGATCTTTTCACTCCAATCAATAAGAAATGTTCTTATTGTTTACCAGTAAGCAGCAGCGCAGTTAGACCATGCTCCCCCTGTCATTCCTTTGACTGCCTGGGAACTATGGTAGAATGTTATGACACTACCTTCCACTGAGTAGTGCCTTACACTCTGTCTGTATCAACAAAGTCAAAAGTTGTAACATCATTTAATTTATGATCATGTTCTGGATGAGAACACATGCTTTTAAATATCCCCGCCCCCCGCTCGCCTTTTCGAGGTTTCGTAGTTTTTTGTACATATTCATAGAAAACAGTCTTCAGCTGGTCAGTAGAAAGATTAATATTACGTACTTGTGTAAGGAACTGTGACTACATGCCTAAACAATGTTAATTGAATTACAGTCTATTCTGTGGCGCACGAAATGTAGTAAATAGAGAACTTGAATAAAAATTATCTGCATACGTTCGTAATCATTTAATGGACGGTAATTAGGAATACTGGACAAAATGTCGGACAATTCAGTGGTAAACTGTGGTGTACAACACCAAACGAACAGAAGTATATACAGTTTAGATGTGTTATTAGGCTAAAGATGTATTTGCGTCCATGAAAGTCCGACATGTTTACAAGTATTATATAGTATGTGCATGTATATATATTTGGTTTTTGTTTTCTTTGAGATCGCATTTTCCATACTAGAGACCACTCGAGACTGTAACTTTTGCCATAAAAAAATGAAGAAAATAAATCCTATTCGAACTGAAGCAAATACATTTTGGATCAATTTAATGAACTATGAACTGAATAGTTACAACAAAGTTTGAAACGTTGATTCAAGTGAACTGCCCAGGTCTTTATTATGACTGAATATGAGCGAATTCCCTTGAACATTTGCATGTCGCTTGAATGTTACTTCCGTTTCTGATGTATTTTGGGATTAGTTTGCTCCAGCTTCTCTTACAGTTACTAAATGTGGAGATATAGTCTGACTTAATTATTTAAATGCTGTCGCTAAATGCATGTACACTAAAGCACCAGCATTACATGTTCAAGAACATAATCTAGGATTCCACTTCACTATAACTAGACGAATATTTCTTGAGATACTGGCAGTTTAAGCAGCTACACCCAAAATGTGCTACACTGCTGGTCTGCGGATCATAAAACTATGGGCATGACTTTGCAATTGAAAATATCAACCAATCAAAAGTGGCGTTACAAAAATTAAATCTCCATTTGTTTGGCTAATAAAAATAGTCTTATACTTTTCTAGGTTTTATGCTTTCCGTGATTGGGTTCGCAAGCAATAGACAATCTGATCAGCGTATTATATCAAGAGCATGTGCTTTCTCACCTTTTCAGACTTAGAGACATGCCGATTTATATATTTGTGTTCCCTCTTTTTAGAGATGAATTACCTGGTTATAGTTAATTTATTTGTTTAATATGCGCTTGTAGCCTATGAAGATTTAATGTTTTCAACATAATGGATGTTAATGCTTTCAGCACAATGGATGTTGACAGATTTCAATGAATTCCCAATCTGAGGACAGTCTGGCCTGAACCAATATGGCTCATGAACCAATCCAGCATTTAACCTATTTACTTAAGTCTTACATAGCTGTAAATACACATTAGGTTAACACTTGTATTTATAATAATGACGTAATAATTTATGTCTAATAAGAACAAAGAAATGTTTCCCGAAATAGAGAATTTATTAATCCATTGGATATAATTCACAAAGACCGGTTGGTATACAGCTAAAAAGCACATGTGTGTGTGTGTGTGTGTGTGTGTGTGTGTGTGTGTGTGTGTGTGTGTGCAAAGTATTATATAAACATATGGACAGACAGACAGACAGAGAGACAGATAGATAGATAGATAGATAGATAGATAGATAGATAGACAGTCACTGATGTATGCAGTGACCGAGACTTGACGTAATTCAGATTGTTGACAGATTATTAAGCAGTAAAGATACACAGATAGACTGATAAGTAGTATATATAGGTTGGCAAATATATAGATAGACTTCAAAGTAGTTCAGATAGATTGTTCGACAGTTGAATAAATGGTATAAGCGGTGACTGGTGCCACACATGTCTCTTTTTTAGTAGTGTTTCAAGAATACGTTTGCTTACTATTCCCCTTGTACGTCGTACTGACGAAGGAAAGGTACTGGAATAATTAATTGTAGTTGACTTCGACCCAACCTCCAATTAGAACCATTTCTTGAATCAAATGTGTGTATATATATATATATATATATATATCTGTGTGTGTTTGTGTTCTTCGTTACAACATACTGGACTTGCTGTATCCCCCAAAAAACGTTATTAATTTCCAAACTATGAAGGCATTTTATTCTGTATGTTCGACTGAATTATTATAGAATGCTAAATAGGTTTATCATGTTTTTAAAGTGAAAAGAGTTTGCCTGTTAATTTAATTTGTATTTTGGTGGATTTTTGTATTCCCTTTCTGCAAAGCATGTGAAATCCCGTGCACAGACTTAAATACGTTTTTATTTAAATCAGTGATGAAGATTGCAGTATATAAACCCTTTACCTTTATATCTTGTTTAGATACAATTAGATAATGTTTACCGGCTGACTTTCTGTTTGCAATGTACATGCACTCATTACCCTGTTTATTTAACCGGAAAAACAGGAAGCCGTGGGGAACATAGCAAAGAATATACAATAGTTCATTGACTGTGTTATGTCTTCAAATTTATTGCACAGACCCACAGGATGGCGGAGGAAATAGCCTTAAGGTGTAATTTATGACGATAACATCTAGGAATTTCTTATGATCGATATTGAAATATAGCGTGAAGCAGGGAAACGTGCGTGCTAGGTTCAATTTGTTATCGCAATTTCCCGCACGAAGGCGGTATTTTTGGGGTTTTAGAGTAATCTGTCATGTAATTCCAGTCATCTGGTTGAAATACTAAGTAATTGCACTGGTTTTCTGGACGCATGCCTTTGGTTTATTTGATGTTCGCAAACTTTTCAAAGCTTGCCGACAATGACAAATAGGTATAGATGAAGATATACGGAGAAATAAAATTTAAAAACAAAAAAAAAAAAAAAACCCAAAATACCGTCGTGTTTGTCCATTTCGAAAAGCTTTGGTTGAGTCGGGATGACCAGATCCTTTTTGCAGCCAAATAATACATTTTTAGATGGTTTCTTTTTCTTTGTTTCCAATACAAGCCTTTAGAGTGCACGATTCCAATGAAGAATTTGTCGAACACGTATGTTATTAGATCTAGCATTGCACACAGTGCTATATGCCCTGATGGCGTCGAAGATGAACAGTGTGTGGTAAGATTTCAAAGAAAAATAAGAGTTCTTGTATCCTGGAAGAAGACGAAAGCGTTGGCTTTCTTTAGCCAAGATAACTATGTATGTATGTATGTATGTATGTATGTATGTTTGTATGTATGTATGTATGTATGTATGTATGTATGTATGTATGTATGTATGTATGTATGTATGTATGTATGCTACATACATTAAGTAAAATTAAATAATGAGCTGGATCCGTGTATATTTTTCCATATGTGAGGAGTCTCCCTAGATCAGGAAACCAGCGAACCCTTATGACGGGCCAAATGACTAACTTTCATTTAAAAGATAATGAAAACTTAAGAGCAGTGTTGATACGTTTGAAAATTAAAGGGGGTCATCCAGAAAACAACGATGGGTCTATTATCTCTTATTATTGCTCTTGGTGCAAAACCAACGCAATGTTTCAATTTCTTCATAACGGACCCGTTTTAATATTAATCGAGTTTAACTCTCTGTTATACGCTTCTATCTCTGAAATATGACTCACATATCTTATTTTTCAAACTATAATATCTTTACATTATTTTTTTCAGAGCGTTTGTAGCAAACATTTAGATTTGTTAAAATTGCATGATGGTATGCCGAAACTAGAAGTTAATTTTTGATAACACTAGAATACACTATTTCTGTATTCATTCGCTATTCGCTTGTGCTTGACAATATTTGCAAACTATGGTTAAAATACAGTTTTATTGTTTATTAGTTGATCTTGAATTTTATGTTTTGTAACTATTTCTAATTGTATGAACTGATCTTCACGTTTTACAGGAATCTGAAGGCTTGAGAATCGATTAGATACTTAGCTTAAACGGACTTAGCTCCTCTAAGGCCATATATGCAGTGGGTAATCGATTTTAAAGCCATCTCTTCGCTACGGCCATTTATGCAGTGTGTAATCGATTTTCAAGCTTTATAACTTGTTGAATTCCTGCGAAATATTAAGTTCGTTTCTTAAATGTTGTTTGTTTTGATAAGTTTGATTATCTTCTGACTGACCATATTGGTTGGCATTGTTGTTATAATGTCATACTCTATCAACCCTGAACTTTGTTATACTGTTAGGAGTGACTCACACGTTTTAAAAGAATAAATACTTTTCTTTTTCAGCGATGACAATTTAAATGTGGCGTTTAAGTTAGATCACCTCATTCGTTGTATTAACGGCAAAACACGTATTTAACCTGTGCATATATCTTGGATAGGGGTAGCCGAGGTAAGACTCATAATCCGAGGGTCTAGGTTCAATGCCGGTCCATGCCAGCCCTGATCGGCTGCCTCTGTGAGTCATGAGATTAGAACTTTGTTCCCATTTCCTTGGCATGATATAGCTAAAAATATGTATTAAACGTGCCGTTAACACCCCACCCCATCCCAAAAAAGAGAAAATTAACTTGGAAAGTATTAGACAAGGTGATCATTTCCTTGTTGTTGCTGCTCATATCCATTAAAGGGATATTTAGCTACAGCTAAATAAAGCCACACGATGAGGTTTTCATGGTGAAACAGAATTTCTCTATATAAGTCGAGGACAGGTGTATATATTGCAGCCTATCCATTACAGGTAAATAGGTTACCATAGCATCTCTCTTAAAGCTCCAAACAACGACTTAAAAATATTGAATTTCATTTTTACATTGATTTGTACATCTGTTGCAAGGAAATATTTTACGCATACATCCACCCAGCCGTACACAGCTAAAACAGATGTTGCTTTTCAATAATTGTATGTTAATGACTAATCTAAACCTCATACAAAAGGAATGTTTTGAATTGAAGGGCTATTGGTAATATGAATTGGCTTAACGAGTGGGTGGGTGTGGTATAGTCACATATCACGTATAGTATGTAATGAGTTTAAAGTTATATATTATTAACTAACAAAAGTGACTTTAAATGTTCAGGTGCAATCCGTTGTACGGAAAAAGCATTTAGATGAGTAAAAAAGGCACTTTAATATTGTATTTTAAGCGCAATAGATCACGGCATGGCGATAATATTGAGCTATTGCATTGTAATTATCTTGTTGCATGAGGACGAATCAAATGCAACGAGAGTTACATTTTTTGTATACATTGGGCTTTGTGTTCAATGCACATGGAAAAAAATCACGATGCCGCGTAATGGGAGATGCCATATTGGTCGTTGTCCAGTCAATCTGGTCCCTTGACTGACAGTCATATTACATTTTGTTGATTTCTAGTTATTTATGGTCTTTTGTGTATGACATCTAAACACTGGGTAAATTAGTCGTTACCGTTGTACAATACAGCCATTTGCAAAGATGCTTTAAAAGCCAGAATACAAGGAGGCACATTAATGTTGCTTGTAGTCTACTTAAAGGGAAAATATCAGACCGAAATCTTCTGATTTCGTACATTTTGTTATGAAGCCATTATGAGGATTACAAGAAAGTGGTTAGAGATTTTAACACAAGATTCAATAATTAATAAAGTTTAGAAAGCTGCGTTACCAATTGTAGTACAGAAAATTCTTCAGGATGCACAGTAAGACCTGTGAGCAGAAACAAGGAATATTCCAGACGCTTCGTTTTGGGGAATATCATAATGCTTGTGACTAAAACATTATGTGAGTATTATTATTACCAAAATATATAGAGAAACATACGATTGTCTTCATCATAAAATGCAGCTTATGGCCAATACAGGCTTTCGAACATTGTTTTAGGAAGTACTGTCAGGGTTGTTCAGGCCTGACTAGAATCCATTTTATTTGCAAGCAATATGTGCAGAAAAACAGCTCTTGTTTCAAATTCTGTAGACAAAAAGGAACATAATTATCTTTTGAACAAGCTTTATTTCACACGCTCACTGCTAAATGTTGGAGGATACTTAAGTGAAAGAAATGGGAGATCTCTATTACCATAAATTTAGCCATTTCTTCAAAATAAGATCCCTCAATGTACTGAACTGTGCATTACCAATAACCTTTATTATGTTTTATCATATTTCTGATTTACTTTTATCTCTCCATATTATTGATGTTTTATACAAAAAATCTACTGTTACTAGCTCGAAACCAAATAAGCAGACAAATGATGTAGTATTGTAAATGAATCTTTGGCTGCAATAAGTTTAACCGTTATTTCAATAGTATCGATCTTCCAAAATCTTCGTCAAATTATCAAAAGTTGATGAAAGGTGCTTGCTTAATGCTAAATAGATGAGGACGACAGCGATGACGATGTTAATAATAATAATGAAGAACTCCACAAGAAGAATCTGGACGATCCGAGCTGTAAGTTTACAAATTTGAACCTTCATGGACGTTTGTATGCATGCATGCATGCATGTATGTATGTATGTATGTATGTATGTATGTATGTATGTATGAATGCATGCATGCATGGAAGGTTGGATGGGTGGATTTAAATTCCTGCATGGTTTTATGAATATGTACTTCCACTTCTAGAAAAATGTTTAATCTGAATACCGTTTGCAGTCAGAATAGGGAATTCTTCGTTTATTTATCTGGGGATAAGACAGAAAGTCTGGAATTAATCTGTCTGGACTGATCGACCACGTTAAAAGTTGACATAATGGTTAACTTTTTGCATTTATAGGCAGAAAGATGAAATACAAACAAACAGTGATGAAGTCCGAAACAGCATCTGATGCTGCAGTTTCAGTCAGAACGTTTGACGATTTGGAAAGAAATTTTCGGCTATGCTAGGAGATTTTGAGTATGCAGATGTCAAAACATCAATCGGAATAATCGTAAAAAATCTAAAACATCCTGTTCACATAGTTCATATAGAGAATACCGTCTTGACATCGATGAAAATAGTCTTTGCAACTTGACTACTGTTAGTCATTATAGATTCTGCATTTATGTTCATGACTTCAGAATATCTCCATATGATTACATGCTTTTGGGGGCAAAACAGACGTTCACCTCTACGTCAGGCTTTCTCTTTTTTATGTCGGTCAAATTGAAACAAGACCTTTTACGAGATTGCTATTGATTTACACAGCTCTAGCAATGACAGCGGATATGCTCAGAATTTTATTTTAGTTGCTGTACAAAGAACTCTTCGCATGTGTCTATAGTCCAGATCATCCTTCTGAAGTTATCTTAGTAGTAGGTAAAAGGAGGAGGTTTCTGGACCAGGGACCCTATTTCCCTGTCCCAGAGACCCCCAAATTTCTCCAAACAAATACGACTTCCCTGTCCCAGAGACCCACACCATACCTCTCCAAACAACTATATTTTCCCACCTCAAGGGGTTTCTGGACCAGAAGGACCCCCATCCTCTCCAACAAGACCACCCTCGACCACACCCCTCAGGTTGGCGGCAAAGCCGCTGTTTGAGATTATTTTATTTCTAAAGTTTAGACAAAATTTTATTTGTCAGATTATTTCTACAGTTTAGATAAAATTTCATACCTCATCACCGATTATCAGTGTTTCAACTGTGGGTATTAAAAATATTTTATCATCACAATAATAAAGGCTAAATTTTATTCTACCGCTCACAGAACGACGAGACTCAGATAGATCTTTCATTTGTAGTTTTTTAAGAGGATATTTTTTATCAATAAGATATACTTTTGATCCATCAAGATCAATGGTAAGTTTAGCATATTTTTTTTGACTGATTGGATCATGAAAGTTATTATTTCCTGCTGAAATTCCTGGCTTAATTTCTCAAGATAGTTGAAATAATGACCGTTGTCACATCTGATAAGTGAAAGTATTAGCCTGTCACGGCCGCTGAAACATTCCTGATGTTTCATTGTTAATTTCAACTGTCAACTGTTTACCTTCCATCATTAGATATTTGATCATGCTATTGTACCTATCTGTCACTGTCAAATTTTCGAACATTATTTCTAAAGTTTCGATAAAATTTCATACCATAGTCGGAAAAGATAATGTCAAATATAATCTTATCGCAGACGCTTGCGCCCTCGACTTCGTCAGATAAAAAGATAATATTAAGTATAGATTTATCATCACAACGATATCCAAGTGCAAACGTATCTATTCCATTTTCACATTAACGTTTATCATCAAAATTACTTAATCCACGTTTGATAATAACATCTGTTTCAAGTTTATTATGATTTGTTCGAATAGCCATTGCTTTTATAAAATTAACACCTCCATTAAGTGCGTACTTGTAATCATTAAACTCAATAAATTTTTAAACAAAATCGCGAGGTAAACCTTTTGCTTTTTTGTTATTTTATTATTGTCTAGCAACACGGCGTACATTTTACTTCTCAATCCAATAATGTATTTGATAATGTGCGAATTTATTTCATTCTTAAATTTACCAATAACCCTTTTATTTGTATCATCATGAAATTTACTATCGCGAGGATAATCGGAAAGATCAAACAGGTGTCGGTTATCAAAGATATCCTGATATACGACCTCGGTCTCCGTTTCATAAACAAGCGAGTTCCGATCGTGTTGACAAGTATTTTAGTCACGTTACAAAATTAAATTTTACTGATATTGACTTTCCCGTTGCAGAAAATCAAATACCAAAATTTGAAAAGCAAAATAATATTTCTGTTAACGTATTTGGTCTTCACGAGCAAGAAAACGTCTATCCAAGATATATTTCTGAAATAGCCTCGCAATTGACAATAAATTTATTGTTTTATAAAAATCATTACGTTTGGATCAAAAGCTTCAACGGACTTGTTGGAAACAGTACAGCAAACAAAAAAAGAAATAAGAAGTACATCTGCTATCGTTGTTTGCACGGTTGATATGACAACGAAAAACTGCAAAATCATCTACAGTACTGCACTGATGTACAACGAATAACAATGCCAGGCGAGGATGAAAAAAATTCTTCGATTTGTCAATTATAAACATAAACTTAAAATTCCTTTCGTGATTTATGCTGATTTCGAGTGTTTACTCCAGCCTGTGCTTGGCGTTGAAAATAATCCAAACCAATCAAGTACAAGAAAAACTCAAAGCCATCTTCCATGCGGAGTCGCGTACAAGATAATTTGTTGTTTTGATCCGAGTTTATCCAAACCGATTAAAATATATCGCCAGCAACAAAGTTACAGCCATCGATTTGGTTATGAAACGTTTAACGGACATATTCCAGATGGTTTAGTAATAAATCATATGAACCGTGTTAAAACCGACAATCGCCTAATCTAGAACTAGTTACCCAGCGAGAAAATGTAAGAAAAGGACTAGCTGGTAGTATCAATTTTAGACACCAGGCTAAACCTATCATTGCAGTAAATACTGAAACAGATGAGGAACTAAAATTCAGATCAATTGCAGCTGCTGCTAAATATTATAAAATAAATCCGGCAACCGTCAAGAGATCTGCTGATAGTGTCACAAGTTTGGCAACATCACCATCACCCTTTAACAAAATAACTTTTTGGTATGATAACTAAACTTATTGTAAGATTTTAGCATGCTCATCTCGGCTGATGCAGCTATGACACCCACCACAACATGATAGCTTCTCTATCATATACTATACTAATTTTTTTCATTATCGTACAATTGTTTTCTTTCCGAATCGGTCAATTAAAGTTTATCATTTCCACCGCGAAACAAAAATAAATTAAATGAATTTTTTTTCGCCTGACAATACTTTTGTTTTACTGCTTCCTTTAGGGCACTAATACTGTATACCTACACCTGCTCGATGTATCTTATCTTGTCCATTATTCTATTATTTAAAATATAACAAAATTATATTATGATGTGAGTCTTCTCGAAAAACTAAAATATATTTACAATACACCATTGACACAGCGGAAACAACTTTAGAAATAACACAAGAAACTGATGTCAGCGAAACTGAATTCGTAGCGACAAAAAAAAAATTATGGAAGACCGACAAGTGGGCGATATAACGTAAAATATCATATCACAAAAGAAACTTAAAATTCAATGTTTCAGTTGACGAGAATCAGTTGTTTTGGCAGCTGATAAAGCCGTTTTTAAACATCAATATTCCCGACCGACAGAAAAATATAAATTTGATTTTATATTTGTCAAGATCTTCAACTTGATCACGAATTCTGATGATCTCCGACGATATCTGATATCATTATGTAAGCCAGTAAAATGTAAACCTGTCTTACGCAATTACGAAAAAATCTACAAAAACATTATTTTACAATATTAAGCTCGTTTAGCTCTGTGGTTGTTATCCGACTATAAAATTTATCGCTGTACCGGCACCACTTGACGAGGCTTTTATTGCCACGCTTTTTGATTACTCGTTCGATAACGAAAGCATCTTGTTCATTTTTCTGTAGTTCTTGTTCGTAAAAACTACCAATTACAGGTTCCCCGGCTAGATCCTTTAGCGCGTACGTTACAGGTATTGCTAAAAGTACTTTATCAACTACAAATACTTCTTCGGTCCAGTTTGTAGTAAATCCCTTTTCAAATACTTTTTTTGTCAGAGAAATTCGAACTCGATCTCCAACTTTAAATTTATGCCGCTGATATATGTGTTCGTTTGCAAGAATCGGATTTTTAATTGCGTCGTTTGGTGACATTTTGATAGTTTTATGTTTTGTGTTATTGTATTTATCAACAATCTGTGGAACATCATCATTATACCTGTTTGTGTCTTTAGCTGTCAAATGTTTGTGGATCAGCTCGTTTAGTGTACGATTAAATCTTTCAACAACAATGCGTTTTATATCGTTACCTGTAACATACTTCTTTATGTTATTCTGTTCCAAAACCTGCTCAATTTTTTTATTAACAAACTCTGCCCCGTGATCAGTCAAAATTTTATTTGGTTTTCTTTCAGTGCTAACGATAATTTGTTTTAGTGCATCAGCTATCGATGTTCCTGTTTTATCTGTAACGGGCATACTAAACGCGTATTTACTAAAAACATCAATACACTTAAACAAGTATTTCTTTGGAGCGCCATTAGCGCCAAATTAAACAGAGCAAGATTTGAAATATCAACCAAATCTATCGCCCAGATAGTATCAACGGCATTCGAGACAACCTCACGTCGCGGAAACCTTTTTTTAGGTTTGTGCAGTTCTGATGCAAGCGATTGCATGCTATCATCATAAAATTCTTTTCCAAGACGAGGCTTGCCCGAATTTGTATTTTGTTCCGATTAATCCCTGCACTAGCTTTCTATCAAATTGTTCTCACATACTTGCAGGTTTCATATTGCTAAGTTTATCTAGCATTATTTTATCACAACCAGGCTTATCTTGTTCGTTATCACGGTCACAGATGTCGTGACGCATTGCTTTCACATCAACTTGATTATAGGGCTCTTGTCCTGGTAATGGATTGCCGTTTTCGTCCAATTGTTTATCTAACGGATTATACGGCCCAATGTATTTATGGCCGGGTAACGTCCAACCTCCTTTTGGTTTCGGTAATTTTCCAATAAAATTATGGATATCCATCCCAGAGCCAATTACTTCTACGCGATTGCAGTATTGACAGGACGTAACAATTGTATCTTGTTCGATGCAAAGATCCTTTTCCCAACCACAGTTACAGTTTTTCATTATTTTATTTTTTAATCATCGACAAAAATAACTCCCCTGACGTTGTCAGAGACTCCAGACTCAAACGAGGCGTTGTTGGAGTCGTCAACGATGGAGTCTTATCTAGCGTTGACGAAGCAAGAAATTTACTTTTTTTCTACCGCAAATAGCACAAATACATTTTAACATCATTCTTTCATTTTTTGTTTTTTCTTTCTATTTTCTCACCCTTGTTAGATGTTTTAGTTTTGAATTTGAGGCAGTATGTTGATGATTGCGACATTGTTGTTATATTCGATTGTCACACAAAATTAATATTTTCGCGCTTTGTTATCATTGTTTTTGCTCGGATACATATCAAAGTCTAAAATAAACTTTAGAAAATTAAGATATCCGGAGTTTTCACTCCGGGACATCTGTCGGACGAACATAATACGATAATATCCAGAAGCAGATGTTCCAACCGGCTGTAGTTGATTAAATGAGTAATTTATTTTTTTAAAATTTTTTAAAATATATATTTTTTGTAAGATAACTCGGAGGAAGTCCGAACGAATCAAAATAATTATTATCGTAAACAGCAACCGAATGAGTGCTGGATCCATCATTAAAGTTTTGTATATTTACAATACACGAACCACCTGCTGGTACGTCATCAAGTACATCCTTGGAAAATACTCCACGAAATCCTTTTTCAAAGACTTAGTCATCGAATTTTAATTTTTCTAGTATATCAAAATTACTAAATGGCACATGGTTCCTGGTAGAGTCATTCTGCGACCGATTCCTAACAGATTCGGTAGTAGACTTTCCGCTAGTCCCGCTAGTCCCGCTAACAGCGGTGCTGTAGGAAGAAATCCTCCTTGTTTTGTTTTCCTTGGCGCTCGCGGACACCTTGTCGTTGCCTTTCTTAGTTGTTGACGATCTTGTTTTTGTAGCTGGCATTTATTTTTTATTGTTATATAAAACTACATCAACGATAGATTTGTTTGATTGCGTCTCCGGATACTGCTCCTTTAGTTGCTCCGGATACTGCTCATGATGCTGCTGCTAGTCCTAGTGTTCCTAGCACAGGTCAATGTTTTGGTATTGCGCTAGCTAACACGGAATGTGCTGGTCCAAAAAATCCGCCATGTTTTGATATAGCTGTTACTTGTGCAACAGATAATTTAAGAACAAACGGTTTTCATTCGATCGCTTTACGATTGAGTTTCTTGATTTTTTGTTGCGTCAACACTACTTTGATTGCTGTTTTATTTGTTGTCACCGGAGACGTTGTCTCTGGAGATATAATTAAAGAAACAGAATGGCGTTTAGCAACCGATGCTGATAATTTTTCAACTTAGCCGGGCGTCAGGTATATCTCTCTGGTTGTGTATTCGGTTTTCATTATATTTCATTTTGTTAGATTAAACTTGTACCGTCATCCTGCCTTTCACCGAGTCAATGGTCAAGAATCGGTCGCTAGACACAAGCGCAAATACGTTAAACGGAGTTGCTGTAACTCCTCCAAGCGTTCAAGTTACTTTTATTTCCGCGACCGAATTAGCCAATCGTTCGGAGTGTTTTGATACGTCAAAGAAAAAGATCGGATAAAGCGTACGAAATTCTTCAATATTAATCTGTGATCCCGTGTCAGCGTCTTGGTACTTTTGCATTGCTTCCATCAGGTACACATACGCTCTCGTAACATTTTTACCAGCATCTGCTGCAAAATCACATTCGATCACTCGTTCTGGGTATTCTTTAGAGTTTATTCTGACGAATATTCTTCTAACGTTAGCGTTATCGAATACGGAGTTATTTTGCAGTTGGCTACCAAGTCGCGCTGTCTGCTGAAAAACGATAAATATATGCCTTGGTAATTGTTCACTTGGAGTAGCTGTAATACGCCACGTGTAGTCGGTTGCGTTAGGAACACTTGTTTGATATATTTTATGCTGGAGAAAATAAATATTTTTTGTATATGATTCCAACATTGCATTAATCTCTATTGACTTGGCCATTGATGAAACAATTCGAGGCATCGACAGCGCCAGTTTCGTAATCACAAATTGTAAATCTGCACCACCAACTCGAATAAGACAATTATTTTGGTCTGCCCGATCTAAAATAAGCGTGTTTCAACCCTCGAAATATTTTATGGTAGTCGTCACAAAATCCAAATATTGTGCTTAACGGCAACATCATTGTTATTTGTTGTGATTCCGCCGCAAGCGCGTTTCGTTAGTGCCGCAACGGTATGTTCTGCAGCCGCATCAGCTCCACCTGGAGATAAAATAAGCCCATTCCAACACCAGCCGCAGCTTCATCTCCAGTTTTAAAGTCGTTTGAAATGGCATCTCCGCCTCCAGTGTCCTTGAACCACATCATATTTGTTACGATTGATCTCGAATAATCATCGCTAAACGAAACAATATTTAATATGAATTCAAGATGGCCGCTATCGCTTATCCGGCTTGAATCAGCTGTCCCGGATTTTTGTGCCGTTTTTCATGATATATGTGCTTGTTGTCTGTCTTCGTCTGCGTTATTGTGTTCATGCATTGGCTGTTCTATTCGAATGTGTTTCTTAATCTTCTTGTTTTGGAAACGAGAAAAATTAGACTTTTCTCAGCTGTCTTGCTCCACTGCTACAACTTCCTTTATTCTTGAACAAGCCGCCATCACGTGATACTCGCCAGTCCACCCGTTTATGCTATGATGGACCCTCATTAATTGCTTTAATTGACCACTCCTTGGCTCTCCACACAACATTGTGCACTAGACTAAACGACCTGGGACTACATTCATCATTCTATAAATGTAAACGGAAGCGGAAAAAGAAGCGTTGTTTCAAAGCTGGCCGGCGTACAACAGGAAGAAGAATTCCAGTTATCTCCCTTTCGTCCTTTCCGGCACAGAAATTTAAAAATTCGGCCGTTAATTTAGATAACCTAATTCAAATCCCTATTAAATCGTCAACCTTTGTGTCAACTGTTCAAGAGATACCACTGCGCATCGCATTATTCAATACCCCATCAGTAGGACCACCGGAAAAGCGTACAGAAATAGTTAATTTTATCAACGATCAGAATATCGAAGTCTTTTTCCTGACAGAAACATGGCTAAACACATCAGGCGATGAAACCAAGTGCGTGGATCTAACACCCACCGGTTACTCCATCAAGTCGTTCCCCCGCCACTCTCGCGGAGGTGGAATTACTGTCATCGCAAAGAACTCCACGATCAACCGTTTTAACCACACTACAACCTTCAATTTCTACCACACATCGTTTGAACTAGTCCAAACCACACTCACACTGGAACAAAGGTCAGTCCATTTTTTCTGCCTCTACCGCCCTCCTCCTAGTAGAAAAACAAGCTGACTGAATCTCTCTTTTTGAAGCAGTTTCTGAATCTCCTGGAGTATGGAAATTCATTAGCTGGAGATTATTCTTGGAGATTTCAACTTTCACTGTGACTGTCCTGGAAACCCATACACATCAAAACTCCTAGAATCCATTCACGTTTTCAACCTCAAACTGTCAGTTAGCCGACCCACCCATAAACATGGTGACATTTTAGACTGGATTCTTTATAGACCTGATAACAATATTCTACAGTCCTCCCTGGTGTCCCACGAACTTGCATTAGATCACCTCTGCATTATATGCCATCTTGAAGTATCAGTCCCTAACCCTCCACCTTTATTTGCTACTAAGTGAAACCTCCGTATGATAAACAGAACCCAACTGCATGACATCCAAGCAAACCTAACAGCACAACAACTCGATAACAGCCTGAGTTCATTGCTTGACAAACACGCCCCATCAACCAAGTGAAGAGTATCAATTCAAAAGTGTTCTCCGTGGCATTGCAGTGTTAGGGACCAGCTTCGCACTGCTAAAAGAGACCGTCGTAAAGCTGAGAGGCTTTGGTTTTCCACCAGACTCACTATTCATAAGCAAATCTATGAAGCCGCTAAGAAGAATGTCACAAACATAGTCCATGCAGCGAAATCAGCCCACTACAGTAAGATCACGGAAAGTTTCAGCTGCAAAGAGCTATTCGAGATTACTGACAAGCTAATGTCAAGGAACAAATGTACACCACATCTAACTATCTTCTCTCTAGTAGACCTTCCGGACCTGTTTGCAAATTTCATCCTTGACAAAGTACAAACCATCAGAGATAAACTTGACAACACAATTTCAGTTGAATCGTCACCATAGAGTTGCGATACAGAATTTCAGCGGCAACCGTTAACAGCATTTGAACCTGTCTCTATGGATTTAGTACGTACAATCATGATGAAGAGTGCACCAAAGTCATGCGAACTTGATCTGATTCCTACATCACTGCTGCTTGAGTGCTTAGATCCAATATTGCCTTCACTAACTGATGTTACTAATACCTCTCTCTCATCCGGGGAATTCCCATCATTTTTCAAAACTGCCATTGTAAAGCATCTGCTGAAGAAACCAACACTCGACCACAACGATTTAAAGAACTACCGCCCAGTTTCTAATCTCCCATTCATGTCAAAAATCTTAGAAAAAGTTGTTGTATCCCAACTTGTATCTCATCTGAATTCAAACAATTAGCAATGTACAGTCTGCATATCGCCCTGGCCACAATACTGAAACTACTCTTCTGAAAGTAGTCAATGACCTTCTCTCTGCTTTGGATAGCGGAAAGATTACAGTCCTTACTCTCCTTGACTGGTCTGCAGCATTTGACACAATAGACCATGATATATTACTTCACCGTCTCCAGCATGTATTTGGCATTCATGATACAGCCTTACTATGGTTCAAGTCCTACTTGGTCAACAGGACACAAATTGAAAACACTCCAGCTCAGTTGATCTATGTTGTTGTGTTCCACAGGGGTCTGTTCTTGGACCTGTTCTCTTCATTCTATACACTGAGCCACGCTCAAGTGTCATAGATCATCATTCAATGTCTCACTAATTGTATGGTGATGACACCCAAATATACAAATCTAGCCACCCAACTGAAGTTGAAGCTACCATCCAAGGCGTAGAGAGGTGCATTTCCGATGTGAAATCATGGATGACATGTAACAAGCTGCAGATGAATGATGATAAAACTGAAGCCATTCTGATTACAACACAAAAGACTTTCTCATTCACATCCTTTACCTCAGACAATAAATATCAGCAACACCAACATTAAATTCACACAGTCAGTACGAAACCTAGGTGTTACTCTCGACAGTACTCTCTCATTGCACCAACATGTCATGAACATATGCAAGGTTGCATATCTTGAGCTGAGACGCATCAGCTCCATTCGCAAGTATCTTTCAGTTGATGCCACTAAAACACTTGTGTGTTCCTTAGTACTTTCAAGACTGGACTATTGTAACTCAATTCTGTCTGGTTCGTCTCAATATCTACTGTAGAAACTTCAAAAAGTTCAAAACACAGCTTCTCGGATCATCCTTATAGTACCACGATCAGAGCACGCCTCCCCCTGCTCTGTACCCTACACTGGCCATCCATTCGATCCAGAATTAAACACAAAATTTGTTCTCTGTACTACGTTTCACTGACGGGCTCCAGTCCAACATACCTGTCTGACCTCACCCATGTGTACACACCAGCAAGATACTTACGCTCCTCTTCTGACACTCGTATTCTCATTATATTATGAAAATGAAATCATATGGACAACGTTCTTTTGCATAACAGGGCCCAGCAATGTGGAACGAATTGCTCAATGAACTTAGACACAAAGACACGGTGATCTCATTCAAAAGAGCTCTTAAAACAAACCTATTTCAACTGCAAGAACAGTTATATATGTTTTTTTAAGTGTTGTCAAATGTTGTAGAGGGCTTAGAGCTTCTAAAGATTAGGCGCTATGCAAAGTCCTCATTATTATTTTTATATTGTACTTGCAACTGGTAACCAATTATCAATGTCCTCCTCGGTTTGATTGGCTGGATGATATCATGCACTTTTAAACAAACTCCAGCCATTGTATATAAGTGCAACTTCTGTGCCGGCTGCGATAGGATTACCAGCTGCATCTAATATTCTTCCACGAACTTCCAGCATCGCATTGTGCGGAATAAAACACATCCTCGTTCCTGGTATTAAAATATTTCGGACCAACTTTATTTAGTTCATTCGAGTTATCGTGAAGATACTCGATATGCTCGAATTCTGTTGCATTGTCGGTATCATATTCGTCACCAAAATCAAGATAATTTTTAGCTGACATTTTTTATTTTATAATCGCCACATAAAATTGCGACGTGCTTTGCAAGCTGGGAATAAAATTACTAGATCTGAGGCAAATCTAATTTTGGTTTTATTTTATTTACCAGCTTACGTATTACCTCTTCACCGCGTGGCGACAGTAATTTTTCTGTGATAGCTATCATAGCTCATTCTGTTTCATTTGTTGGTGCAATATCTGATATTGATCGTTCTATTTCCGCCGCCGAAGGCGGTGGCAACCCATAGTGCTTTCAGAGGTGAATTTGGACTTCCTCTAATTTTATCACCGATCTTTAGTCCGACTGCGGTGCCAGCAGCGCTAGCTGCCACTGTCGCAAAAGCTTTACCCGCGTCAAGTGCAATTGGTACTACTGTACTGACAACGGGTAAAAATTCTTTAATCGCTGTAAATATGTTTCCGAGAAATCCACATACAATTGTTCATCGATAAATTTTTTTGTCTCATCTTGTTATTCAATATCCTATATAAAATATAGGCTTACAAAATTAATTTTGCACGCGTATGTGTCAGTAATGCGTGATAATTTCATTGTTAAGATCTAGTTGTCGCACAGACTGATTTGTTAGCTGTATTGTTATGTTCGTTATTTGTTTTCCGGATTAATCGGATAACATATTATTTGTCGAGGAGACATTTGCATCAGTGACCCAGGCGGAACATCTGGTGATCGTTTGGCCTTAGCTTCCCAACGCTGAATAAGATCCTGATGCAAGAGAACAATTGAACAAATTTGTGTTTACTTGTGTTATGTTTACCGGAACATTCCCATTGTATGATATTTTATTAAGATCAGTTACGTTATACGCTCCTTGTGGTATTTTAATTGATACCCACGCACCAGGATTAAATGTAAAGTCGTCGGTGACGTTTGTTTTCACATTTGCCCTAAAATACCATACCGTAGCGGAAATCAATCCAATTTCGTACTGTTTACCAGGATCTATTATTGTTGGTGGATTATAGTAGACAGAAAAATTTGCGCTGTCTCTCGTTGTTTGTGACGAATCGAGCAATAATGTTGTCGGCGTTAGTGACATTATATTTATTTTTGTTAGATTATTTTACGCGATAAGATCGCGATGTAAAATTTTGTATTCCTCTGATGTTAGCAATCTGTTCGATCGAAGGTGATCTAATATATCAACAATTTCATTGTCAATTCCCGTGCTTTCATTTCCAGCTTCTTTCGATGATATCAACAACATAAGCCTGTCAACCATTTCAACATTTAACGTAAACACTCGAACACCAAAACAGTCTTTTATCTTCCATAGCTTTATTGCGATCTGTATCATTTTTTAAAAATAATCTATACAAATTCCAACCTTTTCAAAAATCTCTATCTTTTACCCTAGCCTTAGCAGCAGTATCAAGCATAACAGTAGCTATAACACCTCTGTGCATTATTTTGCAATTTGGACAACACCATCTTCATATTTTCATAACATCGCCATAGTTGTTCTCGTTTAAAATAATTTGTTCTAAGAAGGTAAAAAAATATTTTTTATATTTAACATAATCCCTTTTTCTAATACCATCAAGGTCCTCAAATTTGCTCCTCATCAGAATTTTATCAATAAAGTTTTCATATTCGTTTTGGGTTGATATTTTTTTAGCATGCCATATAATTCTCTCAAATTTGTTCCCTCAATCGCTTCTTTAAAATCCTCAAAAGTTGGTTGGGTTGGATCAATTACTCCCTGCTGTTGTTTAATCAATTTTTTTCAGCTTCACTTTTTTCAGCAATTATTTCAGCAATATTTTCTGACTCAGCTTTCTGTTGTTCTTTTAGCTGTCCTAACAATCCTTTTTCTTGTAATTTTTTAAGCTCGTCTGCAGATAATGCTGAATTTTCTGGTTGTTTGCCAAGTACTGCTTCAGTACCTGGTTTAAAAAGTTTAGCAGTTGCTTCTTCTGCTTGAACTTGTCCTCGAGTGCTTCTTCCACCTTTGTCTTAAGAGCAGCATGAGATGCAGTATATTTCTTCATTAATTCAACCTTTTAATGATAATCCATTGTTATTTTTTATACGCTCTTATAAAATTCACCTAGAGAAATTTATCAACGCAACAACGAAACTTCTTAGCTGGATCACGCGCTAGTTTATCAAATAAAAAGAAATTGTATTTATCTTTGGTTGCTTGATGATATAATTCAATAAATTTATTTTTTGTTACATCACCCCATTACTTGTTTGCAATATTTCTCACATCAACATTGTCGAGTCCAGGAAATAATATAAAACATCCCTATTTCGCCGAATAAATCTGTCGACGTTATAGAACCCTTGCGCAAGATAAACTGAGTTACATTTTTTGTTACGCGACAACGAAAAATAAGATCTATTCATTTCCTCGTTCTTCAACAGAATATCGTCAAATACAATTATTTTATGCTCTGGAAGTCGTTGTTGTGTTTGTGTTTGATTAACCGTTCGGTATCAAAATTTTATATCGGTGATGACTTCGTCGTTGACTTTGCCATTGTTATATAATTTTATGTTATATATTTTACATAATATGAGTTATTACACAAAATTTGGAAGAACACTCACAGGATGCATTTCCGCTGACGAACTAACAATAACTGATACATCAACGTTCGTCAATAAAACCGGTGATACAATGACAGGTTATTTATTGATGTCAAATCAACGAGTACTTGGTTTTGAAGTAGATTATCCACCACCAAAGTTTGATCTTACTCAAGAGGTAAGTTGCAACTCAAAACAATCGACAATAACAAACTATCATTGACAGGAGGAACGTTAAACGGTAACTTAAATATGTCAGGGAAAAAAATTAAATTTGGAGACCGCATATCCACCAGCAAATTTAAATCAAGCCCAAGCGGTAAGTTATTTGCAGTTGAAGAATGTGGATGATAACAAGGTTAATAAAATTGGTGGAACGGTTACCGATAATATTAATGTCAGTTAAAAAAATATTGGATTGGAAATTACATATCCGCCAGCAAACGTTGATAATACACAAGCGGTGAGTTATACTCAACTAAAATCTGTTGACGATAACAAGCTTTATAAGGCCGGCGACACAATGACAGATAACCTGATAATGAGCAATAACTCAAAAATAACTGCGCTTTCATTACATTTGCCACCAGTTGATGATACTGATGCTATTAGTTATGCTCAGTTAAAAGGAGCACTCACTCCGTATTTAAAACTATCTGGTGGACCAATGTCAGGCAACATAAATATGAGAACCAACAAAATAACAACAACATATGTTCTAGTTAACCCTATTGATCTAACAAATAAAGCGTATGTTGATAGTTTATCTGGTGGTGTAAAGCGAACCAAAAACAGTGTTGGGTATATTCCAACAATTTTTAAGGCAATTGATAACCGAGATGGATTTGAGGTAAGCGCATCATCATATTGTCCTGAAAATTATCCTCATCACGCTTTCGCTGTTGATTATGGACAAGAATGGACAATTAACATAGAAACCAAAAACTTTTGGATGAAACTTAATTGTCCCCTTGCAGTTGCTATTTGGCAATTTCATTTGCGCGGCCGATTAAACTGTAGTGCTGCGCAAATTTATGATTGGCGATTGAAAGGATCAAACGATGATATCAACTGGACAACATTGCATAGTACATCAAATACATATATTTCAACAATACAATACGTCACAATTCCAACTGCGAATACTGTCAACAAATACTTGTATTTTCGAGTTTATGTTGTTGCTACAAAAAGTCCGTTTCCAGGATTGACAGCATTTCAAATATATGCGCTCGATGATCAAATTTAATCAAATATTGTATAATAAATGTCAGAACCACCAATTATAAGCGTTGCAAGAGAATATTTTATGATAATATTTTTAACCCCAACAAAGATGTTAGCGACAAATCATCAACAGCAAAAACAATTCAATATTTGAAACATACTGACATTGAAGATTTAAATATTCAAATACCAGAAGGATCGTGTAATTTTGCTCGTGTTATGTATATGCGAGGACCACATCTAATAGAAGCAATAAGAAACTTTGATGTAATGAGAGCAGATACTGTCATCCTGATGATTGTCTAGAAGAACAAAAACAAGTTGAAACCCTGCTAAAAATATTGCTTGAGTTTAACAGGGAAACTATTGATATAATAATTCAATCAGATCTGATAAAAGCACAAGCATATAGTGGAAGACCACATGAAGAAAGACGAAAAAACAACAATCGTATACATCTTAACAAACTAGCGGAAGATAAAATATTAAAATTAAAAAGAAACAGAAAGTTAGAGGATAGTTTTTAAAAACGAGAAATTTTTACGCATCTCGGTAAGTACTACCACGACAAACAAACCCTACTTGAAATTGTTAGTATGACAGCGGATACGGAGTTAATAATCAAAGCGTACTCAAACGCAATTTTACCAATGATACGTGAAAAACCCAAATTTGATCCGATTATTGTTAGCAAATCTCTAGAGATAATAAAAACGTTTGACAAGGAAATTGGTGATATCCGCGGTTTTGATCAAACTGATATTTTTGAACAAGTCGAATCAGCAAGGTTGGAAGAAAAGACTGATTCTTACTATGACATCAGTGAAGAAGACGATGTTCCACTTCCATCGCTCTAACGCTCTAGACAATTATCATTACGAAATTATTACACTGAAGTTGAGAAAATATTCACGAAACCATACGAAAATTTAATGTTAAAAGTAGGTTCTGTTATTGGTCTTCTCACAATTGAACGAGACAGACTCCGAAAATTAAGGCTAAAATTTTTGTAGTCGCATACGCAATTATCAGACAATATCATGTTCTCAAAAATTTCACGTTGGATCAAATAAGCTTAGTACTAAGGTTTATTGATGAAACAGAAAGAGAATATGGTAATTTGGTAAATAAAACAGATTTGTATAAACGTGAAGCAGAAAAAGCGTTTGATTCCTACAGTTGGTTAAAGAAAAATGAGGTATTAACAGATGAACGGTATAAAGATACTTCGTCGGATGTTTATGACAAGTATAGAGACTTTATAGCTGATCCTAACAATGATAAGTTCCGTGCGTTCCTTGATTTAATTGTTAGTGCTAGAACGTTTGACATTGTATAAAAATTGTAAACAAATATTGTATAATGAAAAAACATATCATCGATTTCAATTATATTTCAGAGGAAATTGCAAAACAAGATGTGGACGTACTAATGCAATATTACAGATTTTATCATAAAAACCTTTGGTGTCTAGAACAATGTTATAATTATTATAGTAGAATACTTCGGGTAATATCATATTTACCACTGATAATGACTGGCTCTGGTATAATTTCAAGCGGAGCATCATTAAACCCGTTTTTGTTACTAATATCAGGTGCTGGTGTTTCTCTTGCAACAGCGTGTAAACAAATTTGAGCCTCGACTTGAGACTAAAAAAACATTCTTGTAAAACAGCAAGTATCGCTTATAAAAAATTACTTGATCAGATACGATCTTATTTGCGGGGTGTAAAATATGATGTGGACGATTTAATAGATGAGTTTCGTATTATTGACATTATGTTAACAGATATTCTACCAATGAGTTAGCAGGCATGAAAATAAATATCAAAAAGACAAATGGTGATGACAGGGTATGAAATTTTATCTAAACTTTAGAAATAATCTGACAAATAAAATGTTATTTAAACTTTAGAAATAAAATCGGCTTTGCCGCCAACCTGATGGGTGTGGTCGGGGGCTGTCTTGTTGGAAAGAATGGGGGTCCTTCTGGTCCATAAACCCCTCGGGGTGGAAAAATATAGTTGTTTGGAGAGGAATGGGTGGGGGTGTCTAGGAGAGGGAAATCGTATCTGTTTGGAGAAATTTGGGGGTCTCTGGGACAGGGAAATAGGGTCCCTGATCCAGAAACCTCCATTTTTACCTACTGCTATCTTTCTACTGGAACATTATGACAAAAGCTTTCTTTCCCTTTGTTTAGTTATAAAGAAATCATCTGATTGTCTTTAAACTTTTGAACTTTAATGAAGCATTGGTGAAACATCTAATGAACCAGACCTTTTTAGGAAGAAGATCTTAAGGTCATAAATACGTCAAGTCAGGCAATTCTGTGACAGTCTTTCATTGTAGAAATAATAATAACGAAGTATCGTAAGCGATTCATTGCAAAATATAACCTGGAACGTCCTGTATATTGTCAGACAAAATTAAGTCATTCGTTTATTTTAGTAAATATCACCAATCGTAGATGTTTTTAGCTCTTACTTTGCAGTTAGTCTATTAAACTGTCCCTGCCCTCCAGTGGATGATGTACTAGTCTATCACACGGATCCTGTCCTCAAATGGACAATGCACTAGTTTAGTCGATTACAGGGTTTCTGCTCTCCAGTGGATAAATGCACTAGTTTATTACACGGTTCCTGCCCGCCAATGGACAATGCACTAGTTTAGTCGGTTGCACTGTTTCTGATCTCCAGTCGATAATGCATTAGTCTAGGACACGGCTCCTGAACTCTGATAGGTAATGCACTAATTTAGTATATTATACGGTCCTGTCCTCCAATGGGTAATGCACAGTTTTAGCTATTACACGGTTCTTGCTCTCCATTGGAGAATACAGTAGTCTACTACACGGGTTTCTGGTCTCCAACGGATAATGCATTAGTCTAACACACGGTTCCTGCACTCTGATAGATAATGCACTAATTTAGTATATTATAGGTTTCCTGTCCTCCAACGGATAATGCATTAATCTAATACACGGCTTCTGCCTTCCAATGAGCGATGGACTAATTTAGTCTATTATACGGTTCCTGCTATCCAATGAATAATGCACTCGTCTAGTCTATAATATGGCTCTTGCCCTGCCATGGATAGCGCACAGTATTAGTCGGCACAGTCACTTTAAAATCACAACAAACTGGTCAAGAAGCAGATTTAACAGTAGTGATACAATCATTTCGTGGACCTTTAAATTCACCATTCAAATTCAGGGGCGTAACCGTCGCTCCCGCAGTCCCTGCAATGCGGGGTTAGGGTGGGGTGGGCACTCAAACAGGGGGCCCAAAACTTTTAAGTTATAATGCGTCATTCGAAACGCATCGTTGATAATGATAACTATCCTAAACGGTTTGCAACTCTTTATCCGATAGGCCAATAAAACTAATTTGGCGGGATTCTGAAGGTCATCATGATATGAAATGAAGTGATATGATTTTTTGTATATAGCCGATTGGTCTGCTATATATATATATATATATATATATATATATATATATATATATATATATACACACTAGCTGAATTGGCCGTCCTAGGACAGAAGTCACAATAATTCTAGAAAGATCTTTTCATTGAAATGAGATCTCTTCTTTAAAAAAAACAACAACTTAATTTCATGTTTATTGCTGTTGGACAATTTATTTGAATACAACAGTTGATGTTAACCATTCATTATTTTCTGTCAATCGACTTTGTGTAGAGTTTTCTTTGATGTAAACGTTGATATTGATGGGAGTTCGGGATCGCTATAATGCCACATAAAGCTGTCCATGAGAGAACACGATTTTACTGTTATTTATACAACAGAAAATGTATAATTTGCGCACGAGTTAGAAATTTCTGTTACACTTTATAAATTTTGTTCTGCTATCAGAACCTAATCTTTGTTCCTTAGCTTGTTAATAGTGAGGTATGAAAGAGAGAAAGTTACAGCTTATAAATAAAACGAAAGTCAAAAGAAATAGAAAACAATTGGGCTGAGCGAATTTAAAAGAAAGTTTGAAGATAAAAATGAACGAAAAGATAAAGAAAAAGAAACAAAACTGGGTGTCGCAGCGTGTTTCGAAATCGCGACCTCTTGTTTCTCTTGTGAATGTGTCTTGGTGTCTGTTAGGTAACCGTTATACCAGAGATCGCGACTTTAATCACTTTGTAGAATCATATACACCTTGTATGTAGCTTTCGAAAATGACTTGTAAAATGCTGCTGCTACCGTACTCTATCCTTGTTCTGTATACCTCTCTTTGGGTCGAATGTAATCAATTGTTGCATTTCTGTGTTATCTCAAGACAGGGATAAGCCTCCTTATAAAATGAAAGATATTGATTTGGAAGAATAATAATTCGTAACACACATCGAGAACTTAGCCAAGAATTATCAATCGCCTGTCATCTTTTCTATGAAACAAAGGAAGCAGATCAATTGTTATTATGTTCTTTTTCAGTTACAAATAGATCGTCTGCACTCGATTATACGTCAAGTTCAACTGCAAACTGCATTTATTTGGATCTGACGTCGCATAAAGTGCCAGCAGATCTGGGTATATGAAGTATTGTTAGGAGTAAGAGCAGAACAAACATCATGGACCCTGATCTGCGTGCGCATTATGCAGTGATGTTTGCAGTTGGACTCGACTTATAAGCGAATAATACATACAGGTGTTTGGATAATTATGTTGTTGAATCAGGCCATTTCAATTTAGACTTGATGACGTTTTACCGCTTTAATATAGTGTCTTATAGCTGCATGCATTCCACCATTTCGAAACTATATTTTTTCTTTGACACGCGAGTCAACGATATAAAAGGGATGTACCCGTCTTTGTCACGATAAGAAGCATACAATGGATTACAGTGTTTGTTTACAGTAGTCTTCTGTCAGTTGTCTTGCTAAAATTCGGATTGTTTATGCTAAACATTTCTACACTGCTTATCCAAGAATATTCTTTTAAACTTAATCATGTATATTTGTTAAAAAATAAATTTCAAGTTGATAATGGTATATATGTAATTGTCATACTGTAGGACGGACATCATATTTGAAAAAAAGTTGCAAGGTTTCTGTAACAGACAGAAAATAATGGTAGAAAAGCTAACAAACACAGAGTATCAAGCTCACAGAAAGCAGTCGAGGTCTGAAGCTACACGATTAACAGGGACGAAACGCAATGATGTATAGTACCCCCATTGCAATAAACGAAAACACCGACTGACAAAACATAAACCAAATCAGATTGAAATGGAAAAAGTGCCTAATTTAAAAATGCACAAACGATTAAACGATTATGAAGTTTTCCTCTATAAATTATAACCGTGTATGATGGATGGATGGATGGAAGAGTAAATGAAATGGCGGTAAACATTATATATATTGAAACAAGAATTGTCAACAGCGAGTCTGCACCACTAATTTGAAATGTGTACAAATTTCATAGAAATGTCCTGAATGGTCTTGGAATTTTGCCACGGAAACAAAATTGTGGAGAATAGATGGATGGACATACAAAGAGATAAAGAAAACATAAAAGCATTAAAACTGGAGAATAACGACAAGCAAATGGCAAATCTGAACAACAGCGTTACTATATGTATCAAGTTTCATTGAGATATCTTATACGGTTTTTGAGTTATGCTCCGGAAATAAAGTGTGACGGTAGGATGGATCGAGGGAACATTATATGCAGATTTACATGATGGATAAGCTCAATGACTTATTTGTAGGATGATTCTTAACTTGGGCAGTGAGAAGTTCTTTCACGGACAATTCGTAGATTAGATTGGGTAGTGAGTGTTGAGGAAGTTCTTTCATGGAAAATTCATAGACTGGGTAGTAAATGTTGACGAAGTTCTTTCAAAGACAATTCATAGACTGGGTAGTGAGTGTTGACGAAGTTGTTTCAAGGACAATTCGTAGTGTGGCTAGTGAGTGTTGGCGAAGTTCTTTAAAGAACAATTTGTGGTGTGGGTAGATAGTGTTGACGAAGTTCTTTCAAGGACAATTCGTAGTGTGGCTAGTGCGTGTTGAAGAAGTTCTTTCAAGGACAATTTGAAGTGAGGGTAGTGAGTATTGAGGAAGGTTTTCAAGAACAATTCATAGATTGGCTAGCGAGTACAGGCAAAGTGATTTCAAGGACAATTCGTAGATTGGGTAGTGAGTGTTGACGAAGTGATTTCAAGATTAATTCTTAATTTGGGTAGTGAGTGTTGACGATAGTGAGTGTTGACGAAGTGATTTCAAGATTAATTCTTAATTTGGGTAGTGAGTGTTGACGAAATTCTTTCAAATATTTCCTACGTTAATTAAAATAGACTAACTTTAGTTGCCGAACAGTCGTATCATTGTAATCGTGTTAATTAGTAATTAACTCGACAAATGTAAACCTGATTAAACGAAAGTGTTTGGCAGTTGCTTTGATTATAGTGGTGGTGGTGGGTGGCTGGGTGGGTGGCTCTTTAAACCAGATCTACTGCAAAGAAATTTGTTATATTCAGCTCGAAACATTAACTACTGATTTCTAAAGATTATTGGGATGGGGGTTCCTTAGTGATACATTTACAAGACTGAAAGGATAATCTAATTAAAAATTCAAAGACACGTGACTTATGCTTATAGTGTATTAAGTGCTTTGAATTTAACAAGATATAAATTACCTTTGATTTAATAACAGCAGATTTTAGACATATTGATATTCTGTTTAAGAAGGCAGAAAATGTTTAATTGACACGTAATATTGTGACTGCAAAATAATCTCGTCTTTGTAAAATTATTACAATTTATAACTTCTATTTGACCACGAAAAATGAACATTTCCATTCAGAGTGAAAGAAAGTTATAGTAAAGAAAATCAACTTTTTGCTACGGATATGCGTTATGGCGCAATTTAACGCATGGGAGTGCACCCAGGCATTCATCCACATCCGATATTTAAGGCATGCGATTGCTCCCACGCCTTCATCCACCTCGAACACGAGCACCAAGAGATTAAGCGCTTAACGCACGGCAGGTGATTATCTTTGTTTGTTCTGTTCTGTTTGTACTCCTAACAAGCTGCATAGACCCTGATCTACAGGCGCATTATATGACGGCTTTTCTGGCTTCATTCAGTTTGCAAATGGATTGGTTTATAAGCCAGTATATACGATTATATGCAACATATCGTGTCAGACTTTCTATTCGTTGTATTTATTCTTTTTTGTTTATGTTATATAAAGAATCGATATTGTCCTTCCCCATTTTGACTTTAGTCTATACTTAGTTTGTTGTTTATGTTTTCAATTTGCTTAGCAGCAAGGAGAAAGGGAAGAATCCAACTTCACGATTCAACAGTGTATTGTTCAACCCGATGTTAGGTCAAAAGTAGGGTAGAGGATCACAGCTGAAAGCTTAATCCTAACATTTGATTCAGAATTTGCTTACGATCCTAGTTGTCAATAAAATCATTCTTTTCGGGGAGGGGAGATGTAAATCTTTACCTATTTTTACATAGTAAGATGTATTTACAACGGTAGTAAATTCCGCAGTAAAATGACTTCTTGGTAGCCAATAGGATAAGTGCAACGAGACGTGTAGTATGCTTGAGGAATATTACCGTCCAGTTGGGAGCGAAAATCGCAGATCAATTTACGTCCATGGTCGGGTTCGCGATTACATACTTCGCCAGATTCTTTTTTTTTGTGTAAAAAAGAAATTAAATCTGTCAGTCTTTTATGTCCAGTCCGATAGATTGTTGGAATGTTGGACGCAGTGAATGTGACAGGGTCAAGGCCTTTTTGTATTGAATTAAAATAATATCACCCATCTAACTCATAGCCCCCAGTATTATATCATGTGGATAAAATGTACTTCATTGAAAATTCAGTACAACGAGAAACGATTTAGTCATGTGCACAAATGGATAGACAGGTCGTATCAAGAACTGCCATTTACTTACCATTTTCTTAACATCGATGCTCTGTTAATTTAACAGTAACACCAGGATTTACCGAACAAACAAAACAGTATTAAAATAACCTAGTAAACTATATGCAACATATTTATATTTAAACTTGAACTTTATAGCTATAATATAAACACTGTTTCGTTTTGAATATAAAAAAAATAATATTTATTTCCTTGATTGTTTCTTTGATTTTTTTTTTTTTTTTTTTTTTTGTCTTTCGTATTGTTAATCTTTTATTCTTTGTGCGTTTCACGTAGTTGAAAGTAAATTTATGCCGATCTAAAATCTTAAATATCGTAACAAATATAATAGCAGAATGAATAACGAGCAGGACGAATGTAGAATGTTAAAATCTATATAGCCCTTTCCTATCGCGATGCTTATGTTTAGTGCAATTTTGTAAGCTGTTCAAGGTGTGCGAAGGAAATGAAACTCTTTAGATGTCTTGGCTACGATATTTTTCTTGTGACGTCAGTGGTCATGTGCCAAATGCGTTACTCCTTGGCAACGTAATTGACGAGAAAGGTAGAAAAGAAATGAGTACCCTTAGATGCCATGGCTGCACCCAGTGAACCATTGCATCAGCAGAAGACATTAAACATAAATTCACTAGACTGGAATAGTATATTTAGAGCGCGATATCAGTTGTAAAGCGTAATAAATTGAATTTATGCGAAGAGTAATAGCTTTATACTCGACCACATGCACTTGATGGCAGAATGGCAGACGAAGTATAATGTAATTGTCAGAGAGCATAGACTATAATCGTAACTGTGATGTGTTTTGATGATGTGTTTGCCACTCAACACCTAGCTTTCTGGCAACTTTATTGTAAACTTAAAAGCTCTATTCGCCCTTTCTTGCAATACATAAAAGGTCACATTACCTGCTTTTCGAATGTGTTCCTGAATAATAAATTACATAACTGTCTAGAATTTTTTTGCGGCAAAATAAATATTTACTAGAGCTTACAAAAAACCGAGAAACTTTGCAAATTCTCTAACTGACAAGTGTTAAACCTTATAGTTCACCACTGTGATCATCTTGCTCAATGAATTACCAACCTACTCAGTGTATGACTATATGCCCGTACATTGTGCCCTGTTATCCATGAGGTCTACAGTAAAGCGACTCGAACCCATAATAACCTACGAGCTCTACCAACGCAACACTGTTTATCATATTTATCACTTCATCAACTAGAACACAAGGTAAACAGTAAAAATTGTAAAACAACGTGGTTTAAGATCGCTAATATCAGAGAGAGAGAGAGAGAGAGAGAGGTACATAACTTTTCTATATAAAACTTGCGTGCGTCAGTCCCAGCCTAACCGACAATCGAGGAGTTCGTGTCTGTTTTCTTTGTATTAATTTTCTATTGCAAATATGTGATATCATCCGTCAAGTCAACATGTCCAATGTGCCCATTTTTAAACTGCTACTTATTACAACGAACTTTCTTGTTCCAAACGGGTTTTTTTTTTCTTCAGTAATGTCCGTTGGAGTTTGCATTAAAGACAAGAATTGCCGTTTCCGTTTCGACATTTGCAAAGATAATGCTGCTTATATTAGTTGATGAAAAATCAGTGTTTTCACATCTTTCGGACAATGAATGCAGTTGGCAAACGAATGTATAATTTATGTAGCGGAAATCTTGGACTGTGAATTGTGCAAATGATGTCATTCAGGCGTACTGGAATTGTAATATCAGTGTTTGATTTTATTGCGATGTTCGCCATCATAGGAGCGAAGCCGGTTTTCCGCACCCCTCCCCCACCCCACCCTCACCCGACCCGGATTTTCAAAGTTTTGTGATATGGGGATGATAAATACAAGATAAACCGGAAAATGGAAAAAAAACCTGCCGAAATACTTAATAGATTAATCTCGTTTCTAATTAGACTTGAGTGACAGGTTGGACCAAATGTCGCAGTTTAGTCTCCCGGAATATTTCCTTCTGAGAAAATTGAAGACGTCTCTTTTATACGTGGCTGGACTAATTAGAAGACTAACCACAAAGCATTATGCCAACAGTTGACATAGATAAATGATACAGATGTCAGTCAGCCATTAGGAATTCACTTCGTCTTCCATTTGCATGGTTCTTACACTATTGTTTTGAAAGATTAATGTTCTGTCCTCAGGTAATGACGATGATCTTACTGTTGTTGTAACGAGGATTTCTATGGCAATGCAGCCTCTCAGTCCAACCATAATATTATACATCAATTATGGTCATTTTTTTTCATTCCACTCTCAAGAATGCGGGTACATTATTCCCCGGATACACTTATTGTTATAATTATGGCTATCAAGGCTTTTTTTCTTTTTCTTTTTATTTTACTTTGTTTGTTTTAAATATTTGTTCAATAAATAAAACAATTATTAGGTAAAACAGTTTGCCATCAAATTAAATTATTTGTATTTATAAGGTTTTGTCATTTGCATATAGAGTATATTTCCTGCAAGAAAGAGATGAAATCTGATGATAATTACATAAAATAGTTAAACTATACAAGAACGCCATTATTAGCATTTTTAATTAGAATTCTTTTCGAAAATTTATTCAAAGACGTGTTTGAAAGAAAAAAATTCTGATGCCAAAGATGAAATGAGTAATTCACCTCAAAGTTACGAAAAGAATATGATGGAGATTAGAAATCTCGCTCAAGTCAAAAAGCTGTTTTAACAGAATTACAATGAGCCACCTAAAATAGAGTGATATTGGAAGGAAATCAGACTGTGAATCTTGCCAGGAACCAGCCGTGAGTATGCAGGAATCAATATCAGACTTATAACCGTACAGATAAGTGCAAAGTTCCAATCGATAGTGCCCTTTACCGTACATAATCCATGTTAGTGAAACCTCAGATTCAGTTACATCAAAATTTACGTTCTTAAACAACGCCCGTTAAAGTTTTATTTGCTTTTGTGTAGAAATGATGTATATCAACAGGACAACATCTGTGTGTTATTTTTGAATGGGTCGATGTAAATATGTATCTGTAAATAGTTGGAACGAACAATGAAGATGATTCAATGGATATATAAGTCAATGGCGGGATGGATGTGTACAGAGGCATATACTTAGTATGCATATATGTATGTTTGTACCTAGGTAGGAAAGCAGGAAAATCTTATTTAGGTAGGAAGGTAGGTAACGTTTGTAAACTTCCGTGGGAACATTACAGCAAAAAGTATGTTGGTATTGAATTTGTACTTCCGTTGTTACTCCATACGCTGAGCCTTAAAAAGATAATAACAAATAATGGAACTACATCTGGATTGCGTCAGTTTGTCACGTTATTATCGTTGCGGTCAATTCCCATAATATAGTGCGAACAGATTGCTTGGTAGGTAGGTAAGTATGTAGGCTGGTAGGTGGCCGGGTATGAAATATAGCTTTTGTTACAATAGTAAGGTCTAAGGTTAAATATGTACTTTTACTTTAACATTTTTGTTGTCATTGAGGGTAATTGCAGAATCGTCACGTGACTTTGTTTCGTCGTCTTGATGTGCTCGAAATAGATTATATCTATGTGCTGAAATATGTAAATGCATTAACTCATTAATATACTTTACAGAACATTAATATAAATAAGTATATATATATATATATATATATATATATATATATATATATATATATACATATATATATATATATATATATATATATATATATAGTGCAAGAAATGTATCAATAACATATTGCATACTAGCTACAGCCCTGTTTCTGGTAGGCGATATCATTCGGTTTACTTGGATCGTATTGTTCAAACTGCCTTTAAATTTTGAAATGAAATGATTAAAAAATTTATCAAAACGACGGGTTGATATTTTGGAAAGAAACGTTAACATTTTTCCTCGGTCAAAATGACGGTCTATTACTAGCGCATTCATAATACGTCCGATACCCTTACACCTAGTAAAATGTGCCTTCGAATGAGTAACCGAATAGCGACAATTTACTTGAACTCACCTAAGAGGTTAGGAAGGACTGATTTAATGTATGCCAAGATCAGAGAACTTAATGATGGCACATTATTACAACAATAAGATAAATAAGGGTGGAAATAATATATCGAAGAGTTGTATGACAAAGATGGAGAGCCTAGTATGCAGGACATAAAATATGGAAAAGAAGACATCATTGTGGAAGATGAGAGAGGACCTTACGTAATTGATACGGAAGTGAGAGGCTTAATCAAAGAACTAAGAAAGCAGAAGAAGTTGTTTGCATTCCAGCAGAGTTCCTCAAAAATCTTGGAGAGAAGGCAGCGAAAGAGCTTATAGCAATATGTAAGGACATGTATAGAACCGAGGGAGTGTCCGAAAGACTTCACAAGGTCAATAATAGTCACCATAACAAACAAACCAAATGCGCTAGAATGCGCAGTTAACAGAATAATTAGCTTAACATCGCATGCATAAAAAATCAAGATAAAAGTGCAAAAAATGCGTTTTGGGAACCATCTACAAACCAATTCATTAATAAGACTAAGTTTAGATTCTGGAAAAGTTTCCTTACTAGAAAAGCTGTAGCTGTTGTGAGATCCCTGTGTGAGCTTACTCTAGAACACAATTAGGAGCTTTTCATTTGTTTTTTGGACTTGGAAAAGGCTCTTAATAGAGTAAACTGGGTTAAACTGTTAGGGGTAAGTGAAGAAGGTCGGAATTGACTGGAGAGACAGGAGATTCATCACCAATCACTACATGAATCAAGAAGCATTAATAAGAGTAGGAGAGGTTAATTCGGAACCAGGACAGGTTGAACGTGGAGTCAGGCAAGTCTGCTTGGTATCACCTTTACTATTCTCTATGTATGCAGAAATGATGATGGTCGAGGCGATGGAAGAAGTAAAAGGAGTAAGAGTTAGAGGACGACTGGTGAAGGAAGTAAGAGTTTGCAGATGCCCAAGGTATGGTTGTCGGGTCAGAAAATGCAATAAAAGCTAATAAACACCTTAAACAAGAATTGTAAGCGGTACGAGATAAACGTGAAAAAGACTAAAGTCATGAGAGTATATAGAGAGGGAAATAAGCATCTCAATATCACAGTTGATGGTGAACGAGTTGAATAAGTGTGAAAGTTCAGATATCTAGGATATCTTATTACGGAAGATGGAAGGTGTAACGATGAGAGGAAAACAAGAATTTGAATAGTAAAGAATGTATTTAACAAGAAGAAAGAATTGCTAACGCAGACATTTAATAAAGATTTGAAAAAGAAGATTGTAAACAATGGAATGTAGTGTAGCATTGTATGGATCAGAAACTTGGATTCTTGGGAAGAAAGTAGAAGGTAAAGAGCTTTTGAGATTTGGATCTGAGACGCATGGAGAAAATCAGTGATAGGAAAACAAGTGAAGAAGTACTATGTTCATTAGGTGAAAAGAGAAGATTTTTGCAAGTAATTTCGAAGAGGTAAAAAGGATTGATACGACATATCTTGAGAGGTGAAAACCTATTAAGAGGAGTAATAGAAGAGAGAATGGATGGAAAGCGGACAAGAGGAAAACCAAGAATTATGCATCTGAATGACCTCAAAGTGGTAAAGCGTAGAGCGATATCAAGAGAAGAATGTAAACGATGGATACCTCAGACCTGCAGTATTGCAGAAAACTAATGAATGAATGAATGAATAAATGAATGACAGTTAATTTTGGATCACTATTTTGAAGGTGGTGCTGTCTGAAGAAAACAGGAAATTGTATTCTACTGTGTTTTCAGAAAATGAAACAAATAATGCAAACACGATATAATTGCTTGAGCTTAAAGACAAAAATGAATTTCCAGTGCAGGCATTAATATCTTCTAAAAGTGTCATTTCTGTTACATTTTTAAATATATTTTAAATTTGCCTTTGGTGTTAAGAAAGTGAAAATGACCACGTAAACCTAGCACACCAAACTTATTAGTCAAAGTTTATACTTTCAAATCCCAAATCGATCCCCTATATTTTTCTCTACCCAGGTTATATGCATTCTGTTTTTGTAACCGGAAGTGCCACTGGGCAAAATCCAGGGAATAACCACTCTTTACATTTTCTTAACACTATGCAAAAAGTGCGAAACTCCGGAGCGGAACCATAAGGAAATCTCAATAAAATTTATTCCAGCAAGGAATTTATATCCCCCTGAATATTCTTAGCGTAAGAGACAAATGGTTGATCTTAGAAACAGATTGTTTTCAATATTCCTTTTCATTGCCCTTAGAAATTAGAAGGCTAATTATAAACTGAGCAAGCTATTAGTCTGGAAGTGGAGCAATATTCAATACCGCTTTTATACTTAGGATCGGGCCACTCGCTGTAATATTTCAATTAAAGTTTTGTTATACATTTTCCAAACTTTTATCAGTGCTTTCAATCTCTACATAGATCCTGTTTGTTCAAGTAGACGATTTCTATTTTTCCAACAGACTAAAATTATCTCGTGCCAAGCCAGAGCGAAGCTGGTGATTAATGTAGCTTTATTGGTATCAAGCTTTCTGTACAATTTGATTGTCCACAAGGTTTGTGCGTGCTTCAGTCCAAAGGTACAGTGTTGTTTACTGATTCACCTATTTTAGTGTTCAGGATAGTTTCAATTTAAAACGTTAACATTGTGTCAACAGAAAAATGATCAGGTTTGGGAACGTACTGAAAAGGATTTGGTGTGAACTCTGTAGGGAAAGTACATGCTAGCTATTATATACCGGACAATACATGTACAACGACTGCTAAACGCGTTCAATCTCTAGGTAATAGTCTATTTATATAAAACTGTCTTAAAATAATCACTTTGTTGCAAGTTGAAGAAAGTATGATTTGTTACATAAAAATGTAATTATCCTGTACCTACAACACAGATGTACGAAGAATGCCGTGTGTTACATATTAGAAGACACATCACTGAAAGAGGTCTCGACTAGAACTCGATCTCATCAATTTGAAGAAAACACGATGATACTAGTCTTTCTTTAAATTTTGTTTGTCGTGCATATCTGTCAAAACAAACGTTAAGAAAACGGTTGGAAATGGCTCATTTTCGCTCTGAATTTCTACTAAAAAAATTGCATTTTCAACACTTTATGAGTAACAGGTTGATATATCCGGACGTTACGACAACGGAAATGGAGAGTAATCGATAGTTAAGTGCTCAAAATTCAACACGTGGTTGAATAACTTATCTTGCAATTTAGATTAATTTTTTTTAAGATTTAATTTTACCGATATTTTCCTAATTTTTCCTGAAGCTTTCTCCATCTTTTCCTTGTTCTCATTGTTGTTGCTTATTACAGAAGTGCTGCCAATTTGAGAAATAATCAAAACTTACACACTGTTTTAATGAAAAAAGGGCATGTTCTATTTGCATTAAAGTCTACATTTATAACTTTGCTAGATTTTGGTGGTTATTGGTTGATTATGGGAAGTCGATGATGAGAAAATATTATAAACCCGAGTAATTTCTAGGAGCAGACGTCATAATGTACAATATTTACGATGCTTTATGAAAGCGTTGAATAGTTTCGTAAAATGGACCTTTCTTAATTTCTTAATATAGGGAATTCCCTGGATAGTTTTAAGTATATGCATGTAGTAATTTCATACATGAACAATTCTTTATATTGGGTTTTAGGTAGTATTTTGTATTGCATGGCGTGAAGTAGCAATATTCGGCTTAGAAAGTCTATCTAATAAGTCATACAAATATGAGACAAGAAAACCTATGCACGCGAGAAATTAGTGTTCGTGATGTGTGGTCATTTGTTAATTAGAAGAAATTATTGGTAGTATTTGAAGCCTTTTGTTCACAACGAATTTTGTCTCGATGTCTTCGGAAGTAGGAGAAAACCACTGGACTCATTCCAGACTCATGCATGTTTTGATTCCCTAGATAGTGAGACCTCTCTTATATAACAATATTCTATGCTGATGTCGGCAAAGCTACATGGCTCGTGAATTGAGTGGTATCTGACTTTTTGAGACATATGTAGGCTCGAAGAATGATCTTCCTGTAAGCCAGTTGTGCAAACGCGATGAGTGGAATGCTGAAGTTTGCCGATAGAGAGAACAGTATGTCCATTGCTTGGAATCGTTTGCCAATGTCAAACCACTATTTCACTATCAAACGCTGTCGGCAATCAAGGTAAAGATCCTCCCATTGTTGGTGTCATCTGATTCCTAGCTCCAAACTCTAATCAGACCAAGGCATAACCAATCGGGTGTACATTTCTAAAGCAAATGGAGGACAGAATAATTGTTGCTTTGGAAGTAGCTTTAAAACTGACAAATGCAAAATGAATCACAAATTGCAACAGTTTCAGAATTTCTAGTATACTGATATAGCGACATGCAATTGTTTTTCTACAGAGATTACTAGTAAGATGTTCTTTATTATGGCTGATTGTGCAAAATGGCAATTTGGTTTAGGAATCAGACCACTAATTATATTATTAGTTGAGATGTGCAAAATGGCAATTTGGTTTAGGAATCAGACCACTAATTATATTATTAGTTGAGATGTACCAGTGTCAAAGTGTGACAAGAATGGATTCCGTACTTAATGCCCTGAGACTGGGCCATTGGTTTTAATATCAGCGTGGAATTTGTCTTGGTTTTACTTTTCCGTGTATTTTATCAGTGCGTTCATTTTCATCGCAGATTTTCTCTGACTCTTGTCTTTTTCAGCAGGATAAACTTATATTGTGTCTTCTCGGTGCGAAACTGATGATTGTGGTCATTTGTATCAATAGCCTGCTTTCTGGACATTTTTCTCAAGAAAATGCAGCGAAGCACGTGCCCGTGATTGTTTAGAAAGTTTATTCCTACTTCAGTTAAGAAGCGGACCGCTCCCTTGGCCTAGTGGTTAGAACGTCCGCCTCGGATGCGGGAGGCCTCGGGTTCGAACCCCCTGCCGAGTCATACCAAAGACTTTTAAATATGGTGCTTGCAGCTGCCTCGCTTGGCGCTCAGCATTACGAGGTTAGTGTTAGGACTGGTCGGCCTAGTGTCTGGATAATGTGACTGGGGGGGACATGATGCTACATGTCTGCGGCATGATGCCCCAGTGCTAGACATCACAATAAACAGCAACACTGCAGATATTGTAGCGAAACGACTGAAAGTAGTTAAGGCTACTTTAAAATCCAAATCACACACACACACACACACACACACACACACACACACACAAAGAGCCAATAATTATAAGAGTTGAGTTGTGTTCTAGTAGTGCGAGAAATAGTTCATTTGTAACAATGATGTCTACAGAAAATGAATTGGTTGCCTGATTCCTTGAAATACCATTATTTTATTTAATGTGCATACAATTATTGACTTTACTATGTCTATTTTGAATGAAAACAAATCCCATTTGGCATCCAATACAGTTGTTTTATCGCTGCTTGCTATCAGACTTTCGCATAAAATGAGTGCTTTTGCAGAATAACCATGGTTTTTGCCTAATACTGATAGATCGACTACAACTTATTGATACAACTTTATGGCGATGAAATGAAAGTAAACATTATTTGCAGCCATCTACTCAGAACGAGACATATATATATATATATATATATATATATATATATATATATATATATATACACACACACATGCCAAACGTACTGGGACTTTCCAGATAAGGACTTGTAATTGATCGGTTGATTGCTTGTGGTGTCGTTATGAATTAAAATCAATAAACTTTAAACTAGTCAGACGAACAGGGTACAAGCAATACAATAGTTGAGATCCACACCTTTAATCTTTGAGAGTAAGACCAGCGTTGTTAGATGTTCATCAATGAATAAACAACTGACATATTTCTTACGTAGCTCGACAAAAAGCTAGAGATATTGGTAAATAATCTTGCAAGAAAGTAATGCAATAATTTTCATAATTTACCAACAGTTGATTAAGTTTAATGGAGGTTGTCAGGTGCATAATGCTGTAATCATCTATACTTTCCTTGACTTCTTATCAGTTGCAAAGTCCACATTTGATAATTTTGGAAGATAATAGGTTATTATATAAGTACAGAATATCCCTTTAGATGAAGATTCACTGTGAATTACTTAACTCGAATTCCAGGTGTGAAATTTAAATGTTTTCCTAGATTACTGATTGTTCTGATGGATATCGTTTATTCTTGCGTGTAAGCCGTGTCCAACTGAAAACGACACAGACTCCGATCTGCCGTGTCCTAATGCAGGTCAGAATCTATGAAGTTTGTTCTTTTGACTACTCTTGAAGAAAAAAATACCTGCCAAGACCAGATCTGCCAATGTACTATGCGACGGCATCTATTGGTCTGTTTAGTGTGCAGGTGGACTCAACTTATATGAGATTACATACGGTTACAAATGCAGAATTGCGTGGTCTAACTCCAGAAGCCGAAATTGCGGATATGACTCGTTCATGACAATCAAACTTTATTTTGTTAAGTAGCTGCCAGAGACCATGATGACAATCGGTCATGCATATTAGTTGTGGGTTTGGTACACGTAATCTTGCGGTCAAACGAAAATCTACTTCTAATGCTGACATTATACACGATTTTGTTTACGGCTGGACGAATTTTAGTACATTATATTTGGTATTGGCAGAGGGTAAGTGGATCTTCGAGGAGGCTAAAGCAGAGACACTTGAGTGAAATCAAGATCGAAGACTAGACAAATACAATGCCCCTGTAAACAAAATTAAACCCGGAACTGGCGTCCTGTAAACAAAATTAAACCCGGAACTGGCGTACGCATATATACAATGTACCGTACGTTCGCGCGTATTAGTCAGTCTAAAATGGTAATATCATAGATGAAAACACAATGCATAATGCGCCAGGAGATCTGGATGTATACAGTTTGTTAGAAATAATCAGTAGAATAACCTATAAAAAATCTTTACAACGGAATGAACACTATCATATAATTATTGATTTAGCAAATTTTATGTGTGCTACTGCAAAAATGTGTCACTGAGGAAATTTTGAACAATTAAAAGCATCGTATTTCCCGTTTGGCAAAAATGGTTATAGATCCTTACGCCTGAATATCTCATGTTACCTGCAGATAAATTTCATGTTGTATATATATATATATATACATTCAATACTTTCCTTGCCTTGACTTCATATCAGTAGTAAAGTCCATATTCGATACCTTCTGAAGATAATCTGTTATTGTATAAGTGTAAAATAATCAGTAGTAAAGTCCATATTCGATACCTTCTGAAGATAATCTGTTATTGTATAAGTGTAAAATATCCATTGAAAATAAAATGAGATGCGAATTACTTAACTCGAATTGCAGGTGTGAAATTTAAATTTTTTTCTTCGATTACTGTGATTGTCGATGTCGTTTTTACTTGATTGTAAGCAGAATCCAACTGCAAACAACATAGACTCTGATCTGCTGTCGACTAATGCACCGGCAGGTCAGAGTCTGTACAGTTTTTTCTAATCGATACTCCTTAAAACCTGCCAAGACCAGATCTGTCAGCAACGGCAACTATGGGACTGCGTAATTTGCAACCGTACTCAACTTATGAACAACTTTTAAGCGAGAACATACGGTTGAATATGCAAAATTGTGTCATCTAACTCCAGAAGCCTGATATGCAGATGTGACTCGATACATAACAATCAAACTTTATTTTGTGTAGTAGCAGCCACAGACCACAATAACAATCAGTTTTTGCATATTAATTGATCGTTTGGTACATAAAATCATGTATTCAAACCTGAACGTACTTTAATGGTGCCATTATACACGTTTATTAAAAGGCTAGACGAATTTGAGTACATTATATTTGGTATTGGCAGAGGGTAAGTGGATCTTCTGTGAGGCGAAAACAGAGGCACTTGAGTGAAATCAAGATCAAAGGCTAGACAAACTCTGATCCTCTATGAGCAAAATTAAACCTGAAACGAACGAACTCACGTCTTCAATATACCGACTTTACGAGCGTATTTGTCGGTCCAAAACGGTAACAGCATAGATCAGATCATCATGCATAATGCGCCAGGAGATCTGGAACTATATAGTTTGTCAAATATAACCAGTAGAATAACAGTATAAAACATCTTTACAATGGAATGAACACCATTATGTAATTAGGGATTTAGCAAATTATATATGTGTACTACTGCAAAAATATATCACTGAGGAAATCTTGAACAATTACAAACATCATATTTCCTGTTTCACAAAAGTTGTTATACATCCTTAAGCCTGATAAACGTGTAAAATATCCATTGAGAAGAAAATGAGATGTGAATTACTTAACTCGAATTGCAGAAGTGAAATTTAAATTTTTTCCTCGATTACTATGTTTGTCAATGGTATTAGTTTTTACTCGCTTCTAAGCAGAGTCCAACTGCAAACAACATAGACTCTGATCTGCTGTCGACTAAGAGTCTACGCAGTTTATTATAATCTTTGCTCCTAAAAACTGTAAAGACATAGATCCGCTAGCGCATTATGCGAGGGCAAGTGTGGGTCTATGTAATGTGCAGCCGGACTCAACTTATAAACAACTTATAAGTGAGAACATACGGTTGAATATGCAGAATTGCATCATCTAACTCCTGAAGCCGGATATGCGGATATGACTCGATACATGGCAGTCAAACTTTATTTTGTGTAAGTAGCAGCCAGAGATCAGGATAACAATCGGTTGTTGCATATTAATTGATGGTTTGGTACATGAAAGCATGTGTTCAAACGTAAACGTACTTCCAATACCGACATTGTACACGGTTTTTATTTGTTTTATAAGGATAGACGAAATTTAGTACATTCTGTTTGGTACTGGCAGAGGAGGGTAAGTTGATCTTCGATAACGCGAAAACAGAGCCACTTGAGTGAACAAAGGCTAGACACACACTAAGCCCCTGCAAGGGAAATTAAACCTGAGACTGGCGTACGCACAGTTTCACTGTACCGTCCGTACGCGTGTATTAGTCGCTCCAAAATGGTAATAACATAGATCAAATAATAATGCTCTGGCAGATATGGATCTATACAATTTGTTAGAAATAATCAGTAGAATAACCAGTAGAAAACATCTTTACAACGGAATAAACACTATCTTATTGATTTTGCAAATTATATATGTGTGCTACTGCAAAAATAGGTCACTGAGGAAATCTTGAACAATTACAAACATCACATTCCCCTTTTGGACCTTTCCAAATCACACACACACACACACACACACACACACACACACACACACACACACACACACACGCACGCGCGCGCGCACACACGCACGCACACACATTCCCCGTTTCACAAACAAATGGTTAAAAATCATTTAAACCTGAAAATCTCATGTTATCTGTGGATAAATGACACGAGAAATACGTACAGAGTATACAGTTTTATTTGTTTGTATCAGCGATTTACAAAGCAGTTTTCAATATCCGTTACACATTGTTTTTACACAATGAATTTGTTACCAGCCGTACCCTCACATAAGTCGAGTCCAGCTGCGAAGTGAACATACTGAATAATGCGCTGGCAGATCTCGGGTTTTGCAATTTGTTCGAAGTAGTCAGTTGTACAAACAAAATAGACCCTGATATGCTCTCACAGGTTGAGGACTTTGTTTTTTTTTTCATTTGGACTCCACACATTGGCGCGTACCTACTGTAAGAGATTACGTGCTACAAGTGTAACTTTGGTGTTCGGGGTAGAACACGTTGCCCGTGCATTATTAATAAAGTTTACAAATCAAAAATGTGTTTTGAAACAGCCACGCAACAGTACGTCCTTCGAAATACCACTCTGCTGTACTTTGGAATTATGTTCATTTTCTTTGAATTTGGTCATGGGTTTTCATGCATATCAAGAAGTAATTCATACTTCGTACATGTTTGAACAGGCATTAGTTCAATCCTCAAAAGTTTTTAAACAGTGAGCTGATTTTAATGTAACCATAGAATAAAGAAAAGTTAGCATGATCTAACTCTTTCTCGATATGTAAATTAGGATCGGAATTGATGGTGTTTAATCATACGGGTGATAAAGGGACAAATTCAGTTGATTCTGGTATTCCACGAAATGCAATTCTAACAACATGTGGTCAAAAGTATTGGAGAAACACGAGCAATGTGTTCTGTTTTGGTAATGTTTTCATTTGAAATTTTATACTAACAACATGCTGTTGATCTTTATATTGCACTTCTGTATATTCATCCATGTTTATCATTTACATTTCCATCTGGACATAATTTAAGGAGAATGAAACATTACATGTGGTACTCTGTATCAAAACATTGCAAGAAGAGAGAACTTACCAAGGATGCATTGTACGGGAACATGCTGTTGATCAGGATAACACACTCATCCCATTTCTCCTAATCCTTTGGCAAGAGCCTTGTATTTCCGCAAATAATAAAATCACTTTATATTTCTTTATTAACCCAATTTTCAGATCTATTCATTATTATTATTATTATTATTATTATTGAGGCCCCGAGTCACCGAGTGGTCTAAAGCACTCGCTTGTACCGATCACTGGCGTCTGATCTTTATCAGTGAGGGTTCGAGTCCTCGGGCTCAGCCAGTGTGGGTATGTGAGAAAGCTTGCCATTAACTTCCCGTGCGTCGGTGGTTCTTACGGGGTTTTGTCAGGGTTCTTCCTGCACAAGTTATACTGCAAGTCATATATAGCCTAACTTGCGCAGAGAAATGGCGTTAAAATCAGAACAACAACAAAATTATTATTATTATTATTATTATTATTATTATTATTATTATTATTAAAGCTACTGCAGGGAGTCGTGATAATTCAGTAGATCCAAGGGTCGCCGGTTCATATCCGCCCAGGCCAATCCTGGTCGGCCGCCTAAGTGTGTCCCTGGGAAAGCCGCTTAACTCCCATGTGTTAAAAGTGCCGTTAAAACCAACCAATGAACAGGTGAAGATGTTACTTTATACTTATCGATCTATGGAGAAAAATAAATTACAATACGGATTAGATATTTATTTTGTATCATCCCTAAATGAGATTATTATCCGAGTCCGCGGATTTCAGAACCGTCGCCTTGGGTGTTGCATGAAGGCTCGAACTCCAATACTGTGTTGCCCAGGTGCACTTTCGTAAAACAAGGATGAGTGCTACTTATGAAGATAAGCATTCGTGCATATATGTGTGTGTATGTGTGTGTGTGTGTGTGTGTGTGTGTGTGTGTGTGTGTGTGTGTGTGTGTGTGAAATTGACAACAGCGCAAAACTAGTTGTATTAATTTCAATTTGTGGATATTGCTCCTTATTGGTTTTAATGCCGATGAAGAAATAGTAAATAGCAACTTACCACCTAGATGGTATTGACATACAAACGGAGGATGCTACTGATGATTACTTGCTGGATCCAGTGTACACACAGACATACACACATGTATATATATATATTCAGGGGGTAATTTTCCGCTTTGTCATTATGATATACAATTCCAAGGACAAAGACGCTGTCAGATCTGCTGGCTCATCAACGTTTTGCGTAGTAATTGAATGTTTTGCTGAATGCTTAATCCCAGACGGAGCTGGGATGCAACTTGACGATAATTTGCGATACCTTAGTTATATCTAATTGAGTCTGATGCGGAGGGAAAAGAAACAACTTATGTTTTAGATGATGGTTATGTATTCCGTACTAGCACCATCTGTTTTTAATTGCAAGTGTTTCGCACGTGTATAATTAGGATAAAGACTGGTATCCTAATAAATGCATCTGATTTATACATAACACTATAAAAAACAGTTTCTGATCACCTCAATTGCAGACTGATCGCCGGTTGTTGTGCGCTTGTAGAAAGTAGTAACAGTGCGTAAAATATAGTATAATTTACATAAAATAAGGATAAATTTATAACAGCTGGGGGTAGGGGAGAATGGTTAAGTAAGACAATGCAAAATAAACAAAAATGCAACATCAAGCACACTTATGCTTCATACATGAGACATACTTGTGATATAAAATACAAACACAAATACAAGTAGATATCACAAGATTATACATATAGTAGTAAAGGAATATAAGGTTTCTAGCTCAGAGACCTTCCCCCTCCAAAACCCTTCCATGTTGACATTTTCTTCAGCTCAAAATGATGACTTTCACATGATAAGGCTTTTCTGACAAAATATGTTTGTCGGGGTAAGGAGGTCTCTAATTTAGAGACGCTTATATTCCTTTACTACTGTTACAGCCATGTTGAATTTAAATTATTTGAAATAAAAATATTCAAAAATATAATAAGGGGTCCTTCTCTACGTTCAACAGATTTGTGCACACTCTTCCCATAATCAACCCCGTATCGAATATTATTTCTAAAGTTTAGACAAAATTAATTAAAGATGATATTGAATATATCACCTTTGGTACTGGCATAGTGTCCAAATGCAAACGTATTAATTCCATCCTCGCAATATCTCTTATCATCAAAATTACTTAGTCCACGTTTTATAATTGTATCTGTTTCAAGTTTGTGATGATTTGTTCTGATAAAATTTGTTTTAATAAAATTAGTGCAGGTGTTTAGCGCTGCTTTAAAATCATCAAATTTCATACACTTTTTTACGTATCCGCGATTATTACCTTTTGCTTTTTTGTCCATTTATTGTCATCTAAAATTACGGCATATATTTTACTTCTTAGTCCAACAAATTCCCTAACTGGCGCAAACATAAATTCATCTTTCATCTTGCCGATGACTTTTTTATTTGCATCATCATGAAATCCACTACTTGATAAATCATATAAATTTTTATTTTTACAAATATCTTGCTAAACATCCTCACATTTTATGTTATAAACAAGTGAATCCGTTTCAGTAAATAGCAACTCCGAATCTGGCCACTAGTCTAGTATTTTAACACGTGCATTTTTTCTCTAAAATCTTATCTGCTTTTCGATAGGCATTGTTTCCATGGTAGCGTCAGTTACCATTTTTTGTTGCTCAGTTAATTCCTTAGTTTGCTCTGATAAATTTTGCATCAACTTCCTTAACTCGGCTGGATTAACCGTCATTTTTGCAATAGCATGTTGAAGGGCAAGAGGGTTGTTTATTAACATATCAAATTCAGCCTGTCGTGCAACAGGATCAGCAATGGTAATCACAAGTTCCTCTGCAATTTGTTTAGTTTCCTCTTTTGATCTTTCTCCTTGTAAAACTAACAAACCTTTTTCTTGTACTTTCTTAGTTCTTCTGGAGATAATGCTGATATTTCTGGCTGCTCACCGAGTACTGCTTCGGTAACAGGTTTAAATAGTTTGGTGGTTTCTTCTTCTACTGAACGTTGTTCCTTTACGTGCCTCTTCCACTTTTTCTTAAAAGCAGCTCGAGTGGTAATAAATTTCTTTAGTAATTCAGTTTTTTTTATTGATTTGTCCATTGTTTATTTTTTTACGCTCTATAAAATTTATCTATAGAAATGTGTCGATACAACAACGAAACATTTTAGCTGGATCACGCGCTAGTTTGTCAAATAAAAAAAAAAATGTATTTATTTTTGGTTGCTTGATGATAAATGTATCTTTTGCTACGTCACCGCATTGCTCGTTTGCAATATTTCTCACATCAACATTACCTAGTCCAAAAAATAATATAAAACATTCCGTATTTCGCCTAATAAATCTATCAACGTTGTAAAATCCTTGGGCGAGATAGATCGAATTGTATTTTTTGTTACGCGATAATGAAACATAAGATCTAATCTTATTCATCTCCTCGCTGTTTAGCGGGATATCGTCAAATACAATTATTTTATGCTCGGACGAATCAAGTTCGTCAACTGGAATTAATTCCTCTGATTGTTTTATTAAAAATATATCATCGCAAGCGTTAAGCTCATCACGAAGTTTATCGTTGTACTCGCTTAGTAATTTCTATTTGTCTTGTTGTGGATTAATTGTGTAAATATATACCTTATCGTAATTAAAGTTATCGTTGAGTAAGAGATTTAATAATAAATTTGTTTTACCAGAGCCTGTACGACCAAC